>APFE031605600.1:126990-156564 GCA_000404065.3 Pinus taeda | reverse complement strand
ATAGTCTCAAAATAGGAATTCTATCTTGGACGTACATTAGTGTGGTTGAGAGATTCTCTCAACCACACACTAAACTAGGAGAAACTAAATTCCTATTATGTAGGAACAAACTCCTCAAATGGAGAATTACAACCATAGACAAGTAGGAATTAATTATTTCCAACTAATGGAATATCTAATTATTATAAAAAATGTATGGGTGTATTTATATATTAATATAAAAATAAAAATTTAGTGAATTGAGAGGGGCTGATGTTCTTTTAGGAGTTGTCTTTAAATAGATTTTTTGGAAGTTTTTCCGGTGGGTTTTTCCGGTCAAAATCCGGCAGCAATTTATTGAAATCACAAGTTTGATAGCTAATATCTGCACAATCAAAGCGTCCCAAGGGTTTTTCAGGGTGCTGAATCCAAATATGCAGTTAAAAACCCATTTTAAATAATACAAATCAAGATTTAACCTCAATTTTTTCCGCCAGATTCCGTCAACGGAATCTCCAAAAAGTCGCACTAAAGACAACTCCCTTTTTTTATATTATGTAAACAATTTGCCTATGTTAAATTGTATCAACATAAAATAAATATAATTAATTATTATGGTTTACAATTAAATTATTTTAAAGTCAATTTGGTTTTAGATTTACCAGGGTGAAGAAATCCAATTTCTCAAAAATTAAATTTATCTTAGAAAGAAAAAGAAATTTAATCTCTATACTTCTAGAATTTAAATAAATCTACACACTCATTTGATTATTATGATGATGATGATGATGGTTAACGTCCATTGAGACCAAACTTTGGTCTATCGGACCTAAAGAAACAAATTATTTAGTTTGATTTAAGATTTTATTCCAATGCTCAAAAAGCTTTGTGAGAAGCCTCCTGAGCTCATTATAATTTTGACATCCTAAAAGGCTAGGAAGGTTAGTGTTGCGACAAAGATTATGAAACTGAGATCTAATGTGGTTGAACAGGGGGCACTCTAAGAGGAAGTGGTTTTCATCCTAGATGTTCCTATTCTCACAGAGATGGCAGATCCTTTCAATCCATGGTGTTTTAGGACCTGTCCAACCACCTCTTTCACTATAAAGCTCATGAGAATTCGTTCTAATCTTTGCTATATTAATTTTATTCTTTGAACTAGTTAAAATAAAAAGATACTTTTAATCTATGCTATTTGTGATTTGTTAAATCAATCTAAATATCAATTTATAATAATCGAATTTTATATTATTTAATATTTTATAAAATAAAACTTTAAAAATCAATTAATTTGATAAAATATTCCATATAAATAAAATAAAATATATTTATAATTATTCTTATTTATTATAATAAAACAATTATAATAATATAATTCTGGAAATGATGATTCAAATACTAAAATCATCCAGACATATATTAACATATTTAAAAAAAATTATTTATATATATATAATCATTTTGAAATTTAACTTCAGTGTTTATGATTCAGACCCTTAATCATTTTACTCCCATTCAGTGCACGTGCTGTGGTGATATATGAAAGTAAATTATTGAGTTCACAATACTACATCAAGTACAAGCCTTGTTTACGTTACCAACAGATCATTTTCAATAGGAATTGGCTTCAAATCGTATTCAAAATTAAAATATATAAGAGAAAAATACAAAACTATTGAGATAATTTTCAATAGGAATTGGCTTCAAATCGTATTCAAAATTAAAATATAATTGAGAATGAATATGATATTTTCTCAGAATTAATTATATTAATACAGTTATAAAGTTAAATGGCTGGTAAGTATTAATATATAATAAGTATCAAAATATTTTATTTTATTTTTCAAATTGTCAAAAAAATATAAAAAATAATTACATTTACAATTTATTTTAAAATATTATTATTATAATTAGTAATGATAAATGAAATAAATAGGATTAAATATATAAATTTAAAAAAATTGTAACAAGATTTTTAACCATGAGTATTCACTCTCACTTTATCATTGAGATTCTTAATCTATAAATAGGTTTTGTCACAAACTAATACTATGAATCACCAATACTACATGCCGCAAAAAGCGTAACTCATTTAATATGACATTCTTTTAATTAATGAATATAATTAAAAAGTGCCCTTGGTGTAGTAGTGCATAATCAAACATGGTTGAATATTGTCAACCATGATCAAGGTCTTTATGATTAATTATGCTCAACCATGATTAAGCATGGTCATCTTTGGTTAACTATAGTCAACCTAGAACATTACATACTCTACTGACTCTTAATGGGCAATCATGATTAGAAAGGTCAAACATGGTCAGCCAAAGTCTCTATGGTTGAATATGGTCAACTATAATGGTTAATCAAGTTCTCTATGGTTGAAATATGATCAATAATCGTCACCCCTCTTCAACTATAATCATACAACATCCTAAACATTAATGTAATCATTTTTATAACATTAATGTAAGTTTTACCAAAGTCAACTTTGATTAATCTCATCAGCCATAGTCAATGAATCCAACTCATACACGTAGCTATAAGTAAAACAATCAATATATGAAAATCGCACTTATGAGTGTATCACATTAGTAAATGTGATTGTGTCGATTCAATTGTGAAGTGGATTTTAGATACACTAAGTTAATCAAGGGGATTTCTGCATTTAGATCGACCAATGGGTAAATAGTATCCGTCTCTGGCGAAGAGAAGTTGTTCTTAGATCAAATGAATCAAGGGAAAGGCAAATAACTAAAGAAATTGCAACTAGGTGACCAAAGCGAATTGCACTTAACACTGGATCCATCTGCGGGACCGGATCAGCGACTGAAACGACTGCTGGTGCTTGCTTGGATGCCTTTGTTTCACCGGTATCTGGTTAAAGATCAGCCGTCATCAGGGTGACTCTTGATGACGCAGTCGAGCAGCTGCTATACCACGTAGTGGTCGGTAGATTCTTCGTCCTAATGTCAACTATTGGTTATGGAATATTCTTAAAAATTCAAGACTCTGCGATAAAAATTAACTTAGATCAACCATTTGCAATAGACATAAACTTGGATCCAGAGAACATTGGATCCAAAACAGATGTTCTAATGACAAACTGCGCATTTCAACTCTGTGATTTGTGATTGAAAAGGTACCCGAGTAAACATTATAGTTCTTAACATCAAAAACCTACAGCATGCCGCATTTCTCTCCTCACAGAGAAAACAGCTATGTTTCCCGAACAAAGTGTTACAAAGATAGGAAAGAAAGAAAAAAATTGAAAATAGCCAAATCGTTGCAAACCCAATGCCAAAGAGATCGGTGTGAATTGCCTCGAAGGCTCATGTCGATCTATGGTTTATTGATAAGAAAAATATATAGATACATAGAATTATATATTTTACGGAAAAATTGTTGGGACTTTCTGACTAAAATTTACAGGGGCTAATCAACTATCGCATCGTCAGAGATAAAGATCACAAGAGATTATTAATTCATGTGGCCAAAAGATCACAAGAGATTATTAATTCATGTGGCCAAACACACAGAGCTTCGTTTATCCAATGTTTAACAAAATCTAATAAAGTGACTACAATAGTATTAAATCCTTTGAGATCCAAAATGGTATGAAATACTTTGGATATCATATTAAACCTTGTAGTCACAGAGTCGCTGATTGGCAATGGTTTGTAGATCATTTTTTCAAAAGGATTTCTGGGTGGGAACTTAGGTATGTCTCTGGGGTCGGGTCATACTTACCCAAGTTGTCCTTATTCAATTGGGGGTTTACTGGGCACATCTTTTTCATATCTCAGTCTCTATTATTAATAGTCTAAACCGTATCATGGCTAATTTCATCTAGGAGGAGTCATGGTAAAAAAAAATACCATTTGGTCAAACTATCCAACATCTCTTATCCAAAGGGGATGGGTAGATGGGGAGTCATGGACCTGCTTCGTTTTGGGGGGTCACTATTGATCAAATCTCTTTGGAGGGGTATATTTGGGTTTGACACTTGGAATGGGGTCATTCGGCATAAATACCTTAAGGATCAAGATTTCTTGTTATGGTATCATAAAGGTACCATTGGAACTAGTGATGGATCAACTATTTGGCTTAATTTTCTTAAGATTGCTAAAAAAATTATCCAACATCTTGCATGGAAGATGGAATCTAGAAACATAATCCTCATTGGTGTTGATCATATTCTGGGTGCTAGCATTCACTGTAATATTCTGAGGGGCTTATACATTTCTTAAATGGTTGTGGCATATACTTCTGGTGCCAAGTTATTGCTCATTGGTAGGGCCCATGCCCCATATGGAAAAGTGCACAGGAGAGAGGTTTGTTTGGGCAAATGGACCTGGAGTGGAACCGAATCACTGCTGGAATGAAGCAACTCAATATTTGTTGTACCGGATCACCTGATAAATTCATATGGACTGTGAAGATGGCATTTGATAATATTATCGTTGCTGATACATACCTAACTCTATGCAACATGGATGCTAGAGAGGGAGAGCATCAAGTCTTATATGCCTTCTGGAAAACCAATATCCCAAACAAAATCATCATCTTCACATGTTTGGTCAACCACAACAAAAATCTTATATGGGAAAATTTGCAGAAGAGGCAATGACATGGACTTGGCATATGCTCCATATGCAAAAGGGATGTAGAGAATAATAACCACATATATCTCCAATGTCTGTATATAGTATAGGTATGGAAAAAAACTTTCATTACACATTGGTTTTCCTTATATTCAACATAATTGCATTGTGGAATCTTTGAAATGGTGGAGCACTTAGAAATCCGTATGGAGAATCATCCCACTTTTCCTTTTCTGGGTGATTTGGAATTGGAGAAATAAGTACATTTTCCAGAATTCCTTAGAAGATTTTTCCATGGTTTTTGAAAGAACCATCACCAATATTTCCATACACTCCACACAACCCACATGCAGAATCAGACAACACAAGAAAATCGACCTGCAGATGGAATATCCAATGGGCTTCTTTGATGGGGTTGCACAAAGGAACCCCTGTGGCTGTGGCTTTTGGATAGCAATTTCAACTTATATGTGTTACAGGGTTTACTAGAATGTGGGTAGGGGTACCAACACTGGGGTTGAAGCCATGGCACTATGGGGCCTCCTTTGGTTCCATAATTTCCTTGCCATTCCTCACATTCATATTTATGGTGATTCCAAGATCATCATTGAACAGGTCAAAGGCAAAGCAACCATAAAGAATCCCTTGCTACTCGGCTGGCTGGGGAGAATCGATCTTCTATGGCAACAACACAGCGACTCCACATTATACCATATAGGCAGAGAATAGAACAAGGAAGTTGATGGACTATTAAAAAAAGGACTGCACGGTAAGATCGGTAATATGCATATGGAGGTAACATGGGAACAAAATGTTTTTGAAGTTGGAGAATTTCCATTTCAAGGATAACTTCTTTTCTTCTCCAATCATTTTTTGTAAATTTTTGTATGATGAATTTGTTTATCCACAACAGCTTTCCAACAAGTGTAGATGAATAGACATACTGAAAACTCACTTGCCTGGATAGAAGGCATGGATCCATTATTGGACCCTCTTCTGGTGATTATATCCTTGCCTACTATTTTGTCTTGCGCTGATGGCCTGTAAGTTTTGTTTAGTTTATTAGACATGTTATTTTCTAATAGGGATGCATGATATGCTCACCCAAATGTCCTAAATATTGTAATGAATTGGATGATGAAAATTATTTCTTATATATTTAAACCTATAATATAATATTATATTTTTTTGTTCTTCTTGAAAAACGAAATAAATAAATAAAAATAAAAATAAAAATAAATTCCTTCGACATTGATCCTGTAAATTCATGATAATTAGTATAATGATTTGAACTGGAATTAGTGTAGAGTGTTTAGAGAGATTTTAGATAAAAGCAGAGGGGCGAGTGCTTTCGTAATACACTCGTATGCAGTTACATTATTGATATTCAAATTACGTGATTTTCCACAAATGAAAACATCAGGAAATGTAGAATGTTTATGGGCATAAATATTTAAAAAATAAATAAATGAATGCATACTATTCATTTTTTCTCTGTTTTAGTTTAAAAAAATAAATCGCTACAGCTGTAGTTTGTGAGTTGTGTTACAACACGTTTTCTAAATGGTTTGGTTATTATGATTCTCTTTTTTCTAAATGGAATATCTAATCATTGTGAAAAATTCAGTAATGGGTGTATTTATATATATTAATATAAAAATAAAATTTATTGAAATGAGAGTGGTTGTTTATTTTAGTATGATGCTTCTTATATCATGTAAACAATTTGACTATGTCAAATTGTATAAAAGAATATGTATAATTAATCGTTATAGCTAATAATTTTTAATAGTCAATTTAGATTCAGATTTATTACGATTAAAAAATCAAATTTCTAAAGTTTAAATTATTTTAGAATGAAAAAGAAATTTGATCTTTATATTCAATAAATCTGGAATTTAGATAATCCACACATTCATTTGATTATTATATATATGATTTGTTAAATCGATTTAAATATCAATTTATAGAATTATTTTAATATTTAATATTTTATAAAATAAAATTTAAAAAATAAAATAAATTGAATAAAATATTCCATATAAATATAAATATAAATAAAAAATATTTTTAAATTATTCCTTATTTACTATCATAACAATTATAATAATATCCCGAAAAGATCGTTCAAATACTAAAATCACCCACACATCTATATTATATATATAAGTTCACGATATTACATCAACCACGAGCCTTGTCACGTTACCACCAATTTGAATTGGCTTCAAATCGTATGGTATGAATCATAGATAAATGCCGTACCATAATGTGGATATTGACCGCCCACAGCACATCAAAGTTATCAACAAAAAATTACATGTCAAATGTCAAATGTAACCCCCTAATAAAACAACGCATTCAATTTCCAATTTAGTATTTTATTTAAAAATATGATTTTTATTTAATAATATATATAAATATTATTAAAAACTATATAAAAAATAATTAATGATATATAGAAATTAAAAAAAAAAAAAAAATTAGAAGTATAATTATTGTTGAGATTTTCTGGAAAAATCATATTGAGAATAAAGGGTCGACATGATTTAAATCTAGGTTCATCATTAGGACGGGAAAAGGTTAATTGACAAAATTTAATAGATCAAAGAGATGAAACGGTAAATACCAATAGTTAAATAAAACATATTGACCCATAAATTTCTGTCAGTTAATCTTTCCCCTCATCTTCGTCTTGATGATGAATTTAGATTTAGGTTCGAAAAGTGTCGACCTAATTTTTCCGAAAGATTTGAACAATATATCATGATTTCGTATGAACCACACTGGTTGGTTCGAAACGCGTTGACAAATGTTTGTTTGCATGAGATTTACGCCGAAGCTACTCTTTCAACCATTATGAATCACATAAGCCTCAATTCAACTATTAATATATCATGAATCACATTAGCATAAAGTCTGAAAGTATAATTATTGATAATCAAAATTAAAATATATATTAGAAAAATACAAAATTATTGATAAATATGATATACTTTCAAAGCATTAATTAGAAATTAATTAAATTAGTACAACCATATAAATTAAATAGTTGGTGAGTATCAATACATAATAAGTATCAAAACACTTCATCTTACTTCTCAAATTGTCAAAAAAAAAAATTAACTAAGTTACAACTTTATTTAAAAATATTATTATTATTTAGGTAAAGTCTTTGGGTAGAAATCACATAAGAGAAATTTTTGGCAGACGCTTTTAGAACCAACAAATGTGGTTCATCATGAGGACCCACGATAGTTGGTTCGAAACGCGTCAGCCAAAAATTTCTCTTTATGTGATTTCTACTGAAAGACTTTACTTAATTCATTGTTGGTTCGAAACGCGTCAGCCAAAAACTTCTCTTTATGTGATTTCTACTGAAAGACTTTGTTTTATTCATTATGGATCACAGAAGCCTGAATACAAAAATATTATTATTATTATTATTATTAATGATAAAATGAAATAATATGATTTAAATACATACAATTTTAAAAAACATGTAACAAGATTCTTAACCATCAACATTCACCCCCACTTTATCATTGAGATTCTTAATCTATAAATAGGTTTTGTCACAAACCAAGATTACAGCTCACCAATACCACATGCCCCAAAAAAACATAACTCATTTCATATGGCACTTGTTTATATGACATTCTTTTAATTAATGAATTTAATTAAAAGGGAAAAAATGTATAACTTTGAAAAGAAATTTCAACGTTTCATCCACTTTATCATTGAGATTCTTAATCTATAAATAGGTTTTGTCACAAACCAATACTACGGCTCACCAATACCACATGGCCCAAAAAAACATAACTCATTTCATATGACACTTGTTTATATGACATTATTTTAATTAATGAATTTAATTTAAAGGGAAAAAATGTATAACTTTGAAAAGAAATTTCAACGTTTCATTTTTTTATACTACTAATAATATTTGCAAATATTTAATGGAGATTAAATTCCTAACATTCAGTTAAATTAAATTAAAATTATATTTATTCTATTCCAAAACAAACACACTCATCTTTTTTTGTTTACTAAGTTTTGTGAGTTTTGAGTGCACGCTTAACCTTTGGCTTGAGAAATCCTGACTCATGGGCATCTAAGCCATAAAAATCACTTGGAGATGGATATTGTTGACATATGAATGCAAATTATTGAGTTCACAATATCACATCAATGGGGAGCCTTAGGTAAGTTGTTATCTAGTGGTATAGAGATTATTCTCTTTGGTGGTATAGAGATTGTTCAATTTGAATTGGCTTTAAATTGTATAGTATCAATCATCCTAAAAACTAGTTTTTTCTTATGGTGCATGCTTGAAAATAATATCCCTATTGGTGATAATCTAAAGAAGAGATGCATTGGGGGGCTTAGTTGGTGTACAATTTGTAAAAGTGTGGAAAAGACAGTGGACCATTTGTTCCTTGTGTGTCCCATTTCCATTGTTATGTGGAATATTATGCATCACTCCTTGACTTTAAATTCTACGTGACATGGCCCTTCATGCAAAGAAGCCTAGAAATCATGGTGGGAATATGTTGCCTCATAAAACTCAAAAATATCCCACCCACTATCTGCTGGGGAATCTGGATTGCAATGAATAATGACATATTCCAAGCAAAGTCACAAACTGTTGAAAGGGTGGCAACTTAAATCCCATGTACTTATGATTTAATTCTTGAAGTTATATCGGCTCACAAACCCATAAATAATACTAATGAAGAAGTGGATCACTCCTGCCATGATCCAGGTCCAGGTGTGACGAAGGACCCTTCCAAGACCTTTACTTTCGTGATGTGTTAAATTGCATTTTTAAAAGAACATTAATGAATACATCTGCATGTTGTAAAGAAGAGGAACATGACAATCATCAACACATGAAAACATAAGCCGTTGATAACGGAGTTCATCCAGGAGGGACTATGTCTTCGGGCTCTGGTGTCAAGATGGTGTAGGTCCCTACATTGAGTGTTGTCAATAGTGATGATGTAGATAGAGATGATGTCACTATCATACAAGGATAATTCCCTCACATAGGAGAGGCTCCAAGAGATGTTCCACTACAAGAGCTCTCTGTCAAAAGACTCCTATCAATATGACACAAAACTCATGCATGATGATTACCCCGCCAACATGGCATAAAGGGATCTCAATGAAAACATGCATGGCGACAACATGAGTATCCCTTCAACATACAACAAAGGGATCTCAGAACATAACATGATGAATCATGACAAAAAGTACATCACATAGATGATTCTGCATCACATCAAGCCAGAATCATGAAAATGAGTAAGAAACGAGATCCCACATCAAACATCAAGCAAGGACCTGTGCAGCACAATGCATAAAGAAGAAGTACATGAACTCAACATATACCTCACAACCAAGGGCCATCTGAAGAAGTGGATGTCAAACTGCTGTAGCTACTCGGACCATTGATCTCACAGCATCAATCACATGGAAATGGTTGCTCACACATAAATGCTAACACATGCATTCCACTTAGAAAAGTGGCTGAAAAATAGAATGAGCAAATGAAAAATCTGAACACACCATCAGATTTGTGATGTCGAATGTTGTAAAATCGACTATCCAATTTCTGAATTCTGAGAATTTGAGAATCTGGGGCTCAATGAATCTTTCAGATTCCCCCTAGATTCCTCAAAGATTCTACTCCATGTGTGGACTAGAAATCTTCAACTCAAAGGGCGAATTTGACCTCGCCATTGCGATCTTTGTGGAAAACCATGAAAAATGATTGTAAACTTGACTATGTTACGACAAAAATAATTTTTACCTCCTCAGAGAATCTTTGGGCATCAAAGAATATTTTGCCTCTTCTGTCTCGAAATTCATGCCCGCTCCTGGTTCCTCCTTATTGGCGCACTAGGAAAATGGACGAGTTTATATAGAATTTGGTGGGTGGAGTTTCCAAATAAGTTCGTTTGGGCGGATTGGTATACAATCTGAATAGTAAGGAGGAGGTCGAGTGGTCAAACCTCGACCCCTCCATTTTAATGCGCCTTTTGTTTAAGAAACCGTAACCATATTCATTTTGGGGTCAGGTCCAAATTGGGAGGCCTGCCCCATAATCCCCCGCGGTAGTTTGAATTGGCATGACATGTGCTGGCATGTTGTTTTGATGTGATATGGGCACATGTTTTGTTATATGGCGGTGCGTTATGAGACTGCTGCGTGGGCGGGGCCGGCCCTCCCACCAGTCATGGGTTCAACTCCCATTAGGTCCTCCTTAAATTAATACGTAAGGTCAATATGCGAGGTGTGGGGTGGTGGGGCTAGTGACCCACCACCTCATATATATGTGTGTGTGTGTGTGTGTGTGTGTGTGTGTTAAAAATTCGAATTTTAGGCCGAAGAAGCACTTTTAACGAGGCCACAATTTTTCCTAGAATCTAGCTAGAGTTGGCTAGATTCCATCCGCCGAAAAAGTCGAAATTGTGGCCTCCTTAAGCCTGCCCATTCAGCGAAAGTTAACCCAACTTTGACTGCTTCTAACTTTCACATACAGATTCAGTTTAACGAACCGTTTGCACCACCGTGATCACGACGATGAGATCTTGAACATGAATTTGGTTCAATAATAATCCAAGCACTTTGATTTTTGAGCTTTCTTGAGTCCTCTTTGTCCTGTGTGTGTCTCTAGAGCCACCTAGATCATGCCACTAGGCTTATTTTGATGGACCTTCCTTTGTTGGGGAGATTGTGGGGGTGGTGTTGTTTTATATTTAATAGAGAATCATTTCTATAAACTTCAATGTGGGCTAGGCAGGGACATTAATAATTATGAAAAACTACTTAGTCTTAAACTATTTCGCTTGTTCGTTATTGAAAAGGGATTCAAAAGGCTACAATTCTTTTGGGAATCTTTCGTTGTTATTGTTGGACGCCTGTTCCTTTAAGGGTTAAGGTGTGGAAGATAGACAACCAAAAGGAGTCCAAGAGACGTTGGAATATGAATCCAAGAGTCATATGAGTGTATTATATATGTGTATATTTTGTTAATAGTAAAGGTAATCATGCTTTACCTTATTTTGTTGTCCATATTCCATGTATATCTAACATGGTATCTGAGTAGGCGAACTATTTCCCTTCTCTTGAGCCACTAGTTTTGTGGCCATTGTGCATTTCAATTCTGCCATCCTGAGCTTGCCATAACACATATCAAAGGCCTTGCTTTAAATGTGTCTATAATATCTACCATCCAGTCAGGTTTTCTACTTGTTAGTGACATTTAATAACTTCTACATTTTCGTCTGTCCTCCCTAGTGCTCATGAAAATCTGTCAGTGCATTTGGGTGCTATTTTTTCCAATATATGCTACCTTTTCTAATGCTTTTAATTCCTTCTCATGACCATCGTGAACCTATTATTGTCATCCTCCACTCCTTGTAAGGCATTGCTCTAAGCATTTTTGGCATTCTACCGCTCTTTCAGACGCCTCTATTTCCTTGGCCTAGTAGAAACGCCTCGATCTCCTTGTCTCTCTTATTATGATAAATATGCCCATTCTTTTATTAACGGGTATGCACATCCAACATTACCAAGGCATTAGTGCATTGTCCTAGTTGTAACATTTCTCTTCCAGAATTGTATCATCCAATTACTCCATGAGATCACTGAGTCACTTTATTCTTTAAAATTTAGGTTCAATATCATAGAGGGGGAGTTGATCGCTTTTCAATGTTTGTGTTGTGTGGCATTTCATTCAAAATTAAAAGCTACAGGATGTCTATCTTGATGACTTAAGTTGTCATCTTGACAAAATTGTGCCATTCAATCTGTTTATTGCAGATTCAGGAGCCATGAGAGGGTTCCTTAATGCACCAGCATAGCCAGGTGAATTCTTTGCATCAATAATCAAACTTTGCGGATTGTTTGAAATTTCTGCAATCTCTGGTTTCACTTTCACTAGCTTTTCCTTAATCTCCCTGTCAAGAAAAACTATGTTCCTCACATTATCAATCAACAATTATACCATCTCAGGGAGATAGGTTTTGAGAGCATTGAAAGTGTAACCCATATGTTCTTGGGATGTTGATGATGTAACATTCCCTCTGATGGCTTTCACCTTGTGCACCATGCGAAGATGGCTTTGGTTCTTTGTGGTTTTGAACTCCATTCATTCGAGGAGGTGAATTGCCCCACTGGACAACGAGGTTTCATACATGGAACCACAATCAACGTACAATCAAATTGATGCAGTGGGGCTCAAAGAGTTTTAGATGCAACTTTGAGACCATTTGGAAGGGTTGTGATAATGGTCTTTGTTGGTTCCACATAATCTAGAAATGTAGGCAAAAGATTCACGCCTGGTAGGGGAAAATCTAAGGGAGGTAGAGATTCAGATTTGTTTCGTGTAAGCCATGAGAACAATCCGCGAGAGGAGGAATGTGCAATTTCTTTTCGAGAAAGCCTTGGTGTTTTCATGACAAAAGCCTTTCTGAGCCACGTTCAGTGCAGCATGAAACCACCATATTAACTTTCTCTTAGTATGTTGTTTCTTTCTGGTAGTTCATTTTAGTGTGGTGGAATGGTATGTCGGTGAACTGATTTAGTACGTTGCAATTTCTATGTGAGAGCATATGCTCATATGTCATAGAGTCATATGGTCAGAATGGTGTTGTAGTGAATAGTTGCATTACAAAGTCCGTTGATTGGTATCGCTAAAGACATGAAGATCTATTATGGCTCCCCTTTGTTTGAAGATTCATGTCAAATAGTGTTGCAATTATAGTAGTTAGACAAAGACCATACTAGAGTTGAGAGGCTTGCTTTCCCTAGTGTTTGGCAAGTGAAGACTCTTCAAAAGCGATGGTGGCACCACATTTGGCCTGAAATGCCAGATATAGCCACTAACAATATTATCTTTGTTACAATTGTAACTACTGGCCTTAATGGGCCCTGACTTGGCCATTGGCCCATTTTTCTATCATGTTCATTTATCTAGGGTTTGTTATTGCAGGCACGATGACAATGACTTCTTGACCCATCGATGTGTGTCCTCAGTGTAATCAAAAGCAGGATTGACCGGAATTTGAGCTTTAAGCTCAAGATTGACTTCATAAAACTTGGATCTCATGTTGATGATGTCATTTGAAGCCATGGATGTACAAATCCTCAATTTCATGCATTGTCTTGAATATTTACTTAAGTCACTTGTTTATAACTTTATATTAATATTAGAAAGAGACAACATGCATATCTAAACTAGTTCATTAGCTACCCAAAACAATATTATTATAATTCCACAAGAAAATTAACTTTTCAAGCCAAATTATATGCCAAGTTTTGAGATAGCTGGTGGTTCACGGGTGGTCACCCCTTAAAAGAGTAGATTTATGGAACATTAGAGAATGGATAAATTGGCCATAATAGGGACTTAGGAAAAGATGATGAAGTGTTGAGAGTACTTCAAATTAGGGAAAGGTGATGAAGCAATTATTCAATTTCAAGAAGAAGAAGACCACCCCTCCTCCCACATCTATGGAGGAGGTTTATGAGAAGGTAAGAATTTAAGCAATAATTACCTATTTAACGTAGCTTCCATGGATGATTAGATTAAGTAACTATGATAATGTATCGTGTAAATTTTTTTTTGGTTGTGGTAGATGAACAAGAGAGGCAATGTGATCAACGAAAATATGAATAAATTGGACACAGAGATCTGGATATACAAAGAAAGGTGTCAGTCAGTCCTTCTCATAACACTCTCAAAGCACAAATTATGCACATCCTCAAGAAGAAAAACATGTATGTATATATGCTCTTCATTTTGAGCATTTGTGTGTTTTTACTTTGTTTAAGATTACTATGTTTTAATCACAAAAAATAAAATTATGCACAACTGAATATTAGAATTTGGATACAAACTGTAAAATTGAGTGGTGTTTGAAGTGTTGTTTGGTTGGGGGGAATTTCTAACTAGTGGGTTTAGGGATTCAAATACTGTTGCCAAAAAAATAGAACTCATAAGCTAAGGTGGATGTCCTAAGCTATGTTGTGTGGGTGGGTTGGGGGTTTGAATCCAGCTGGAAAAAGATGCATACACTTATAAGCTAAGGTGGTTATTCATGCTTCTGTTACCATTCAACATAACAGGGACAAAATCTATAACACACCCCTAATCCACTCTGATAAAGGCAAGTGGTTACTATGTTGTTTGAATTGCCAAGTATATTTATGAGGATGTTATTCATAGGGATAATGCACTGAAGTTACCTATATTCTCCTGGAAGTTATATAACATGGAAGAAATGGCTCATCACCCTCACATTTAGGCCATATACTAGAGAAAACTACATCACTCTAATATAGGTGTCTTGGAAAAAATAATTGACTACCAAACACACACTAATAGGTCAATATTGATTAGTTGGTAGTAATAGTTTCCCCTTACATTAGGATGATAGGAGAGAAAATATTGAGTTTCATTGATTATATGGTTGGAGCCGAGGAATAAAAGGCCAAAAAAGTGGAGCTTTTTGCACTTGGAGCATGCGATATAAGATATGTAGAGGTGGTATTTACTTTTACCAGGGAAGGCAAAAGAGGAAAAGGGTTTTCACCTTCCAAAGTATCTACTTTAATGGCTTGTTATTGCTAGAGTGTTATGTGCAATGGGGCCTCAAAGTTCAAACAAACAAAGGACCACTCAAACAACTTCAAGATTTGGGTTGATCTATGAAAGTCCTTATGTTTCCCACATGTTTGTAGAACATGGATAACTGACTCCACACCATTTTGCACAAGTTTTGAAATCATATACAGATCCAAAAAAAGCACTAACTTTCTTCACATGGGTAGCTCATAAAGGAAAATTACTGCACCCCACAGAGGCATACAATTCTATGCTAGAAATTTTGGGGTCATCCCACATGTTCAATTCAATGACAAAAATTCTAGATCTGATGGAGAAAAAGCACTGTCAGCCTAATTCCTTGACTTTATAACATTTCTTTGGGTCTTTGGGTTCAGAGGAGTTATCCAACAAGCTCCTCTAGCCTTGGAAGAGATGGAAGGATATGTATTTGTGCTAAATAGCATTTCATATAATGGTCTAATAACTCAACTGTTAAAATATGGATTTCAGAGAGAAGCCATGGATGTATACAAGAAGATGATATCATAAGGCCACTAAGCACCTCTTTCAAATGATGAAAGCAGAGTGTGTTCCAGATGAAATGATATTTAACAGTTTGCTGAGTATTCTTTACAAAGCAGGTAGAGAAAATTAGGCATGGAAATTGTTCAACAAAATTCAGCACATTCATATATCTCCTACCACTGCGACATACAATATTTTCATAAATGTGCTTGGTAAAGATGGTAAGATCAAGGAAATGGTAGAGTTACTTAAATAAATGTGGGTAAGAAGATGCCCTCCAAATGTTATTACATTCAATTCCATCCTAGAAGGCCTCTGCAAGAATGGTGAAGTAGATTTGGCTTGCAGGATGATGCAAAGAATGGAATAAACTGGGTGCAAGCCTGATGATTTTGTTTACAGTATATTAATTGATGGTCTCGCTAAAGGAGGCAAGATATATGATTCTTTCTAGTTGTTTAATTGGATGAAGGACAAACTTTCTCCATAACTTATCAGCTTGGGTAATCACCTACCCGGGTTAGCGAAAGTTGGGCAATTATATTATGGTTTGGAATTGTATAGGGAGTTATATCGAGTGAGGGGATTAATTCTTGATGATAGCATGACTGTGCAATGCTAATTGATGGCATGAGAAAAGCTGGTAGAGTAGGTGAGGCAATCTTACTTTATGAAGAGATGTTGAACAAAGATGTCAGTTGGGATGCTTATGTGGTATGTTCTCTTATCGATTTACTATGTAAGGTAGGGAGAGTGTTTAATTCCCATAGATTGTTTGAGGAATCAATACACAGAGGTGTTAGTTTTGATACTGTAGCATATAATGTGTTTATTAATGGCCTCTGTAAAGCTGACTATTTCCATAATGATTGGAATCTTTTCAAAGCGATGAAGACATTAGGCCATACTCATGATGTTTTCACTTATAATTCATTCTTTGATGCTCTTGGAAAAGTTGCCGATATGGATGAATCCTTCAGATTGCTTGGCAAGATGCTTGCAAGAGGATGCAAAATGGATACAATTACCTACAACACTCTAATTTCAGGGCTTGTAAAGGCCAATAGATTAGATGAGGGCTTAAGTCTATATGATGACATGATGGAAATTGGATGTCATTCCTCACCCTTTACTTACTATCCTTTAATTGATGGGATTTGCAAGGCAGGAAGAGTGGATGAGGAAAACGATCTCTTTCAAGAGATGTCCAAAGCTGAGTGCATGCCTAATTGTGCTTCTTACATTAGTCTTATGAATGAATTTAGGAAAGTAGGGAATGTACATGATGTATGCAAACTTTTTGAGAGAATGGTAGTTGAGGGCATAAAAATGGATCTAAAATCTTACTCTGTTCTCACAGATAGCCTTTGCATGAAGGGTAGGATAGATGATGCCCTTCACTTTTTTTGAGGAATTGAAAAGTCATTGCTTGAAGCCAGATACCGCTCTTTATAATATCATCATTGATGGATTGAGAAAAGCACAAAGGTATATGAAGGCCTTAATACTTTTCAATGAAATGAAAAAACAACTTTGTTCCAAACCTATTCACCTATAACTCCTTGATAAACCACTTTGGAAATGTAGGCATGGGGAAGTAGGCAGAGGACTTATATAAAGAACTACTATCAGAGGGGCATGTACCATATGTTGTGATTCATAATACATTGATCTGTGGGTTCAATAGAGTAGGCCAAGTTAACCGTGCATATGGATTCTTTAAAGATATGATTACTTGTGGTTATAAGCCTACTCCAGTGACATATTCTTACCTACCTAATTGATTAAGCATCTTTAAACCTCACAATCTATGAATTTTGTGCATTTTAAGTTTTTCTACCAAAAAGAGGCACCACTCCTTTTCTTTCCTACTCAAAAATCTTGAAACTCGTTATATGCATCTCTCCCTTTCCTTCCTCAATTTTCTATTTCTAAATGTTAAAAGTTTGCAGCTCTATAGATTAACTAGTGAAAAGAGTTGTTTAAAGTTTAAACCACTTGTCTTTTATAAAATATGCATTTAGCACAAACACTCTATTTTATTTCTAATATTTCTAACCCATAAAGATAGGACTAAGAGGATGGTCAGTGCAAAATCTACTATGGGATCTATTTCTTCCTCCTTTGAATATCCAATTGCTTTGCTATGTGTTTTACTTTTCCTCTGCAACTAGAAATTTATTTTTTTTAATCGTTGATCTTGCAGGTTGTTGTAGAGGTAAGTTCATTTAGGCTACTAATTCTTAGATTTACTACTTCTAAGGCATCCACATCCCCCATGCTTATGATGGTGGGTCATAACATTGTTCTGGAACAATAGCCGCAAAAAACCATAGTTGCTAAGTTAGAATTATAATTGATTCGATACAAAGAAAAAAAAAAAAAATTGATTGCCTAAAATCCAATATGGAAAAATCCTAGAGTATACATTTTACACATACAAATACATTTTAATTTTCCAAAATATTAGAAAATTTCCTCTATTTTCAGCTCCTTTCCCTTAGTTGGATTGTTTTCCTCTGTTTATTTTGCAGTTTAAGACATTTTCTAGTGCTAATTGGATAGAAATGTTATTCCAGTATCTAATGTTGTATAAATCTACCCAGATAGAAACAAAGGCACATAAATTTGTAATTTTTTAGGAAGATGAACAGTCTCAATCTCAAATCAAATCTACCTATTATTAAACACCAAATCTACGATTCTCCCAACTTAACAACATAAGAGGGAGAGATTTTTTTATTAGATATTTTGATTTATTACAAATGACATAGTGTTTCAATAGTGTCATGAATATGAAATAATGACAAATTCTCAATGAAAGAGTTTCCTAGAAGTGAGGACGCAGAGCTCTGCAACTAGGGTTTCTCCAAACCACTGCAACAGCGCAGAGTGCATCTTCTCTGCCACCTCAAAACTGACGCCTACTTGAGCATGACAATATGCCATTGGAACAACTGGTGCGGAATGGGTAAACCCCGAGGGGAGGCTTCAAAGCCCTCCCCCAACTCTAATCGGTTGCCTTCAGCGCAAATCGGGTCATTACCTTCAAAGCTGGAGATTGAAGAGGTGGATAATAGAGAACCCCCTCTGCACAATGAGACAAACGCAATCCCCAGTCAGACAGAACGAAGCAGCGAGATACCAAAAAGGAAAATTGAGCACGAAGATGCACCTAAAGTCACCTCAAAGACATGCAAGCCCATAGCAGCTGAAAGTCCCAAGATAGAACTACCTAGTCATTGAATCAATGGGTGAATCCACTACATGAAGGATCATGCACTAATTGGAAAATTTATTGGATTTTGGCCGACAGAAAAATCCTTACTTGGATGGATCGCTGCCAAATGGAAACCCAAGGGTCATATCACCCTGTAGCTGGGACCAAAAGGGTTCTTCACGGTGATCTTCCTCTGCATTGAAGACATGAATAGAATATTGGATGAAGGGCCCTATTTTTTCAACTCGGCAAGATTATATCTAAGAGAATGGGTAGAAAGATTCAACCCTGACAAGGAGGACCTCAGCTGGGCACTAGTATGGATCAGGATGTACTTGCTACTGGAGGAATATTGGGATGAGGATTTTCTCAAAGAGATTGGAAATGGGCTGGGGGAATATATAAAATCGGCAGAAGAAACGAAGTTGCGCAGATATATATCCTATGCCCGCATCTGTGTTTTCATGCGCTTGGACAAGGCCCTGCCGGACTCGGTAAGTCTTTTCCATGAGGATTATGAATAGACTCAACCCTTGTATTTTGAACATGTTCCCTTTCACTGTCGCAAATGCCATGCTCATGGACATCTTTTTAGGGAATGCCCGCTGAATGCCAAGCCCCATTCCCCTGCTCCCTCAGATAAACTGAACCAAGATGGCTTCACCAAAGTAGTAAATCACAAAAGATCACACAAAAAATCCTCAAATGGGAAAAAACCCCAGCAGGATGCCACCTCCTTTCCTTCTACTAGTAATAGCTTTGAGATTCTTGCCAATTCCTCAGAAGATCGGCCCCTGAAATCGAAGTCTAGCCCCCAGAACATCTCTGTTCATGCCAACCCTCCTCCCTCTGGATCCTCTCCCACTCCTAGGCCCCCCCCCCCGAAGCTGACCAAGGATCTCCTAGAGAGGCCAGGAAAAACACAGAAGGGATAGAAAAATATATGGTTGTGGATACTATTCCCGACCAATCCTTGAGCATTGCACTTGATTCAGAAAACGCGAGCCAACCACAACAGATGGATGAAGAACCGGAAATCTTCGACTTGGGAGGAATTCACATTCTGGAGCTCGAACTAGCCTGCAAAAAGAAGGACTATGACAAGATTCCAGAGCATCAGCTTAGCACACTAGAAGTCATAATTTCCAGGGCATACCAGTAACACCAACTAGGCATTCAACATGGCAGTCCGTTGGATGGAGGTCTCATCCCAAAAGACTCCAAAAAGAGAGGGAGAAGAATTGATCTCCAATGGACAATCGCAATAGGAAAAATCCTGGTTGACTCAGGCAGGTATGCGAAGTTGACAAAATACTACAAGCCCACCGCTAGTAGTGACTCATGAAGCTCACTTCATGGAATGTAAGGGGGCTAACTAAGAATGATAAAGAACATGATAAAGCAGGAGCAGCCACAAATTTGCTTCCTTCAAGAAACGAAGTGTAACAGTAACACTCTGGGAAACATTCTTTCCAGAGCATGGCCAGGCAGTTGTTTAGTAGCAGTGGATGCATCTGGGGCTTCAGGTGGACTAGCTATTGCTTGGAACTCACAAGCAATAATGCTCTCAGATTTTCATGCATCTCACCATATTATTCAGGCCACTTTTCACATAATAGGTACTAACATCCACGGCCATCTTACCAACGTCTATTTCCCACAGGAGGCAGGTAATAAAATTGCTTTACTAAACACTATAGAAGTACTGAACCTCCACAGGGTCCATCCTCTTTGGATCATTGGTGGAGACTTTAACATGATCACTAAGTTAGAGGAAAAGCAAGGGGGTCGAACTAAGATGGAGCAGGAGAATGAACTCTTCAAAGAATTCATCCAAAACAATGCCTTAATCAATCTGCAGTTCTGCAATGGTAAGCACACATGGAGCAATCGCTAGATTGGAAGGCAACAAATCGCATCCAAATTGGACAGATTTCTCATATCTGACAATGTAGTGCACTTGGGAGGTGATATAATGGAAACAATTCTCCCTTACGTAGGATCGAACCACTGGCCCATATCCCTCCAGTGGCAAAGACCGAGCAACGCCAATAGGAGACCATTTCGCTTTGAAGTGTTCTGGCTTACCCACCCCGCATTCAAAGACTTCATCAGATATACCCGGAACAACTTCGAACCACCAAAGGGATCTAAAATGTTCCAGTTTTAACAGAAACGCAAATACTCTCAAATCACGACTCAAGCTTTGGAATCAAGAAACTTTTGGAAACATTTTTCAGGCGCAACAGGACTTAAACAAGGAAATGAAAGAGCTCCAGCTACAAATAATCGCAGAGGGACACAATGAAGGAACTTTGGAAAGGGAGCAACGCATTCACAATCAACTGGAGGAGAGGAGAAAGTAGGAGGAAATACTATGGAAGCAGAAATCGAGGATAAGATGGCTGAAAGAAGGAGAAAGAAACACTAAGTTCTTCCACAGAACAACTGTACAGCGAAGAATGCATAACTCTATCTCCTTCATTCATAAGCAGGATGGGAAAAGAGCAGAAGAGCATGATGAGATCTTGGAGGAATTCATAAGACACTTCCTGCAAGTTCATCAAGAGCCCCAAACAGATAGACAACCTGCTATTGAAAAAATCACCCAAAATGTTCCGAAAATCATTACTGAAGAGCACAACAAGCTACTTCTTTGCCAAATACTACCTTAGGAGGTGGACACAACAATGCATCAACTCAAAGGTGGCAAATCCCCTAGCCTGGATGGCTTTACTACCACTTTCTTCCACACATTCTGGGAGCTGATAAAAGGTGAGGTCTGGCAGGTGGTGGAGATATCGCGCACACTTCACTAGCTTTTGCCCTCTCTCAATTCCACTTTCATTGCGCTCATTCCTAAAGAGGTAAGCACCAATACCCCAGATAAATTTCGTACATTCGCTCTATGTAACATAATTTACAAAGTGATATCTAAAATTATAGCCAATAGATTAAAGCCGCTGCTACCCATGCTCATTTCGCCTGAACAATCTGGTTATGTGGAAGGAAGACAGATCTTGGACAGCATCATCCTCATGCACGAAATTATACACTCTCTCAAGCAATCCAAGCAGGCAGGTATGATTCTCAAGCTTGATCTTTCAAAATCTTTTGACAAGCTAAGTTTGGCATACATACAAAATATGTTAATAGCGTTTGGTTTTTCTCCAATGTGGGTTCGATGGATTCTGAGCCTCATATCTTCAACTTTCTTCTCCATCCTTGTAAATGGCATCCCATCTTGTCCCTTTAGTCCCTCAAGAGGCATAAGGCAAGGCGACCCTCTCTCTCCATTCCTTTTTGTTCTCATGGCAGAAGGTTTGGGTCGCCACATCAAGCAAGCCCTTCTCTCCCAGCAGATCAAAGGCCTATTCACTCACAACTCCCCTGCAATAACCCATCAGCAGTTTGTCGATGACAGCATGCTCTTTGGTTACCCGTAAGTACAGGAAGCATCCATGTTTAAATCTTTGTTGAATGACTTCTCAGAAGCTTCAGGAACAAGCATTAATAAGGCCAAATCACAGATTTTTTTCTTCCACACTCCCCCTGTTATCCAGCGAGCCATAGCCCGCATCTTAGGTTTCTCCATAGATACTCTCCCTTCTAAATATCTTGGAGCCCCCCTTACTGATTCAGCCATCAAGCATGCCTCTTGGTGTACGCTCCTCGAGAAGCTTGAATCCCGCCTTAACCTATGGACTCACAGATATCTGAATATTGCAAGTAGATTGGTGCTAATTAAGGCTGTGCTACAGGCGATGCCGCTTTATCTATTTTCAATACTTGCAGCACCTAAACGGGTAATTAAAAGGATTAAAGACCTACAACGCAACTTTCTTTGGGGGGCTATAGGCACCAACTGCAAATGGGATTTGGTAAAATGGACCATTGCTTAAAAGCCTAAAGAACAAGGAGGCATTGGTTTGAGACATCCAAGTCACGGTAATGCCATAATGTGCGCAAAAATCTGGTGGCAATGGTTATCCATCCCCAACAAACCATGGGCAGCGATTTGGACAACCAAATATGCCAACCACAGGCCACAGGAGGAGCTCATTAGATTAACGCCCAACGCAAAAGGCTCACTTATATGGAACGCAGCCAAACAACACTTCTTGTTGATTCAATAACATATTTTTTGGGAAGTAAGAAACGACATAACAACTCGTTTTTGGATGGACGCATGGAATCAATTACCAAAGCTCAATGACATTATCCGCCAGCATCCAGGATAGTCAGGGGAAGAGCAGCATTAGGAAGAGATATGGCATTACTGGACTCAAGAGATAGAACAAGGGTACAGGCAATGGCAGGAAAGTGACAGGATAATAAGGAATGACAACCACCAAACTATGAGAGATCTAGAAAGGGAGCTCCAAAATCGCCAAATCAGATACTCCGAAGGTAGATACATCCTCCGATGGGGCTACTTGCCAAGAGGTACCTTCTCCACCACAGAGGCTTATAAAATCATTTGCTCAAATCCCTTGCCCCTGGATCCCATCTGGAGAAGAATATGGTCATCAGGCACCTGGCCCAAAGTCTCACTCTTCCTATGGTTGGTGGGGCACCGGAAAATGCACACGTGGGACAAACTCAGGCGAAGAAACTATCATGGTCCCTCAATCTGTGTCAATTGTAACTCTCAGGAGGAAACCCTCCAACACCTTATGGATTCATGCACCCTCGCCAACCAACTATGGGAGAAGGCCAGTTTTCGGTGCCAAAGAAGATGCAGAGTGTTAGACGATATTACCAACTCCATCCGCCAATGGCATCAGAATCCCTACAAAAGTGAATTTCTCAACCATTTATGGAGATTGATTCCTGGGCTACCCACTTGGTGCATCTTGAAAGAAAGGAACAAACGCATATTCAAAGATCAAATCATGCCACTAGAGATCATCTGGGGCAACTTCTGTTTGAATCTCAAAGAGACCTTGGAGGTTCGTACTTGGATGCCAGATGACTTTCCCACTCTAAAAAATGAGAAGGCCATCTGGGACAATTGGAACATGCCTCTCCCATAAGGAACTCCTACTTAAGCCCCCTCAGAAAGCATCGACACAAAGAAGGATTCCTAGATCCCCCCTCCAAAGCACACGTTCAAGCTCAACTTTGATGGAGCTTCAAAGGACAACCCTGGAAAAGATGGATTTGGGGGAATTTTTAGAAATCATGAAGGCTTTCCCCTCCTTATTTACTTTGGAAACATAGGATGGGACACCAACAACTCAGCTAAACTGGAGGGACTGTGGCAAGGACTCCTCCTTTCCAGGAAACACAACTTTCATCCCCTGGAAATTGAGGGCAACTCCCTAATCCTCATAAACATGGCTAAACAACTCCTAAATGGGACTCATGCCAGAAAAATTGCTAATAGTTGGAGACTGGAAGCTAGATTGGAGGCCATAGAACAATGGCTTCACAATAATCGAGCCATCATCTTCAAGCATGTTAAGCAGACAGGAAACAAGGTCGCAGACCTCCTGGCCAACTTGGGAGTGGAATCTGAGCACACTCTCACTGCAGGGACTCTAAACATAATCCAAAATCATGATCACGGACAGGAATGCAAACTTCTGGTTCAAAGGGATACTGCCCTCCTGGATGCAGGTGCTTGCAATGGACATTAATTCGACGAGATAGGGTTGGGGCAAGGAAGATCTCCACTTGCCCGATCAGTACAAGAATTTAAAGGAGGGGATGGCATCTGGCGATTGGCATAAGTGCAGAGATCGAAAAATTTGATTTCAATCCAGGTGGTTAGTATCACACAACAGGTTTAGCATCATGGTTTCTATCACCGCATGCACCAACCTGTATCAAGATGCGAGATCCATCAATGTGTCACCTTGATTGGAACCTAAACAGTAAACATGGGTGTGATTCGCCCATTCTTCAACAAGGTCTCAACCTACCACCAATAGTCCAATAAACAAAGAAATACACAAAATCATCACCTAATAAGTTAATCATAATCAATGATATAGTAAAACAACAAGAAGCGATGAGTCCCAAGCACCATATCTTGCAATAGTCTAACTCATTCATTATGAGTGTCACATGAGTATTGATAAGTGTTAATGTATTAATAAGTGTTGATGAGTGTGGATTTTATCATGAGTATTGATGTATTTTATTACTAGCTTGTTTATAATAGTGCATTTAATTACTACCTCTTTAATAATAGTTGTTTTGTCTAAGTTGTCAACATATGTATATGTCTTTGTGTTTTTGTTTTAGCTGTATTGCTTTTAAGTTATAAAATTGTAGTGCTATCAAAGGATAATAGATACATGTGTTGACGATAATTATTGCAATTGTAAGATATTCAACAGTAAAATTTTAAATCCATTGTTATGAGGATTGTGTTCATTTAGTCTCATTTGTGTTATTGTTTTCCATCAGATAGATACCTGAAAAATACAAATTCAGGGAAAATCCAAAAATGAACATCATTATTTTATAAATTTCCAATTAATGTTTTCTAGTATTCTCTTGAAACAAGAAAATATATTCAATTTAAAGTGTGTTAACATGATTCATCATGGTTTCATTGAATAAGTATATTGTTCTTGAATTTGTCTTTTGCGCTTGTATAATGTGGTACTGGCCCTATTTCACGCAAAATAGTTTTTATTCTTGGTTATGACAATGCTAGTTAGATGTAGGCCTTTTGTACCCCATGATAATTTTTTGCAAGATGCATGTCCTGTGTGGACATAGATAAGCATTAAGTTATCACCTCCTAAACTAAAGCATTGTTTCTTTTATTAGGTGCCAACAACGTATGTTGGGTTATTGCAAGGTTATGATGTGATTGATTCTAAATCTCAAATGTTTGTTGCATTAGCTGCACATAAATTGCATATTATGGTAAATAATCTCTCTTTCATTTCTAAACTATGTTTTCCTTTATTTCACACCAATATATTAAAACATAGAAATCATCCCCTTGCTAGTTGAAGTACTTTTGGGAGGACATAGTTATCATTGAAATGGAAAAATATTTAAACCCTGTAATTCTGCTTTCTAATTTATCAAATACTATCTCCTTTAATCCAACATTAAACAAGATAGCACTCATTAACACAATGTATTATTATTGTTGAATTTCATTTAATGTAAAATATCAAATGTTATGCACTATGTAGTAGTTAGAAAATGATGTGCCATTTGAATGTTCGGAGTCACTTAACAATTTTGTGAACCAGTTGTTGGTGACGTCAAATTTCAACCACCTAAGGATTATGAACTTTCGAGAGAAATTAGAATAAATTTAGGTTTAAAGGTTAGACCACATTTGTTAACAGATATTTCTGCACTGGTCTAACAATGCATCATAAGATAACCATTTTGGGTATAAACACATGCTCGTCTTGCATTCCATGTCATCTAGATCTTCTGTCCTTAATATTTCTGTTGACACCTAATCATCAAGATTGGGTGAATAAGTGTAACTAATGTAAATAAATAATAAGAAATATGAATGGTCACCGGTAGATGAAGTGAACAGTCTCTCCCTCATGTATATAATAAAGACCAACCTAAATGAATATGAACAAATTGATTTTGAGGAGTTACTTCCTGGTCTGATATGGTATCAGAACCAGCACCATTTTTGGCTTCCCTCTGCTTTGTAACTCCCTATTCTGCCTATCAGAGCCTGAACCCATCATTATTTCCCTGCTATTCACTATTATTCTCTGCTGCGCTGCTCCTATCCTGTAGTTGCTCCATCTGAATACAAAATGCTCATGGTTATTGTCTATTTTAATCAGTCGAAAAACGCCCACCGTCATCACTGCATATCACCACAACAGGAAGAAGGATTGTTCATTTTGGAAATCTCAGCTCTTGGCTCTCTCCACTCCTGCTATCGCACCCTTTGTTATGAGTGTTATACTCAGCGTCACGCATTGTCCATACCAATCTGCTCTTGCTCCTGTTCTCATTTTTTGAACATTTCATTTTAGTGTGATATTACGCTGTCATAAAACATTTTCACTCTCGACTTCTCGCACTGTATATTCTGCTTCTTGAGCAGATGGTCTAAGTTTTGAATACGAAACGTAGAGTGGTAATTGTTTCTGAATTGATTTTGACGAGAAAAGCTCCATAATTTACAACTTTCAGGATTGATTACTATTGCATTAAATGCAATGGCAGGTATAGAGTCAACCCTCTTATGCATGAACAATAATTGACAGGAAAGGCTCCAGAATTTACTTGTCCCTCCTTATTGTAATTGTATTTGTGACCAACTAAAATAGTGGGTCTACACACATTACCATGAATTTACATTGAAATAGGTTAAAATAAGGAATAAATTCGGTACCTTTTTGCGATTCATAAACCTGGCATGAAGATTCTTCTTTTCCTTTCTCTTGAAATGTGTATTATGAGTATTATTTTTGGAATACAATATATATTGCATGATATTGATAATGGTGTGCTTGATATATCGTATGAAAGAAGGTTGAAAATACAATAGTATGTGATGGTATGTCATATATTATGATGGAAATGGTGATATTCTATATGGATAGAATATAGTTTTGCTCTTTGTATATTAAATCAATTTCTTACCTAATCAAGAAGAAATAATAAGGCTGTATTATTTCGAAGCACATTTTTGCCAGCAGAAGTATTTTTTACAAAATACAGATTTTACAGTACACATATTTTTTTTCCAGCAGAAGTATTTTTTTACAAATTTTATAGTGCATTCAATCATATCCATTGTGGGAATAGTTCTCACTGGCAAGGAGAACTATCCTAAGTGGTCCCGGATGATAAAACACACCCTCATTTTCAATGAGTTGTGGAAAGGAGTATGTGTTGGAGACAGAGACAAAGAGTGAGAACAACCTACCTCAAACAAAGAGTTCGCCATTTGGGAAAATAAGAACAACAAATCCTATGCATTAATTGTAGCATCTGTAAGTGAAGAGGTGAGTCGCCATATTTTGCCATTTTCAACTGCTTTCGAAGCCTTACAAAAGTTGAAAGAACTCTATGAATCACATTCTGCACTTGAAGTTGTTCAGCACATGATTAAACTCTTCACTCTTGAATTACAAAATAATGATCCTCTTACTCTTGCATCCAAAGTAAAATCTATAATGCATGATATCAAAGCCACTAAGGTTGAATTGGATATTCCTCTTATCACTTTTCTCAAGGCACTTTATCCTACTTACTCCAATTATCTTGAGTCATTGCAAGCAAATGGAAATCTCAAAGATATTACCTTTGACTCTCTTGTGAAAATTTGTTGAAAGAGAGAAAGCTTTTGGAAAGAAGACAGCTCCTGAATCTTCTGAAGAGGTTGTGTGCCTTGCTCATAAATAAAAGAATCTTGCCCAAGATTCTTCTAGAGGAAGAGTTGGTCGAAGAGGAAGAGGAAGATATTTCAGAGGCAGGGGGGCAGACACTCTCAAAGAGAAAAGTCAGATTTGCAATGCATATGCTACAAAAGAAATGGATCACATGATGCCTTTACATGCAAGTTACCTTGGGACAAAATTAAGTAGTAAAGAAACCAATAGAAAGGTAAAACTAATGACACAGATAAAGGTAAAGGACCTGAATCTGCTCATTATGTTGTGGCACAATGTAATATTGGAGTAAATGAAGACTTATTTAATGCTTCACTTGCTTCTTGGAAAAATGATTGGTTTCTTGATTCAGGAGAAACTTGCCACATGAATCATAGAAAATATTTTTTTGAAGAATTTACTGACAATGTTGATGGAGTAGTATGCTTTGCAGACCAATCAAAACTCAAGCCATCAGGGCTTGGCACAATCAAGCTTAAATTTCTTGGTCTTCTAGACTTTCTTCTGCATCATGTTCTATATCTCCCATAGTTGAAGAGAAACTTGTTGTCCTTGTTCCACATCTGCCAACAATGTCACTCCATTCATATGTTTGATGGAAAGCTTGAGGTGACAAAAACATCTGACCACTCACTTGTCATGAGGGGAATAGAAGAAGAAAGGCTTCTCAAGCTGCAGGGTACCTCTACTCGTGCACAACATTTCTCATAGACTCTCATTATGAAGAAGGTACACTTCCATCAAGTTTATTATGGCATGCTATATTTTGACATTTGTACTATGACAACCTCCTCTTGTTGAAAAAAATGGTGTTGCTGGTTTGCCTATAATTCCTAGGAAACTTAAGCAATGTGATGCTTGCATTCTAGGAAAGCATAGCAAATAGTCTTTTCATGATTCACATTCAAGAGCACATAGAAAACTTGAACTCATTCATTCATATTTATGTGGTCTAATGCCTATTCCTTCTGCAAATGGAAATAAATATATGATGAAATTTATTGATGACTACACCAAAATGCGTTGGGTTTATTTATTGAAGAACAAATATAATGCTTTTCAAACATTCATGAACATTCATACATGGATTGAAAATGATGCATAATCTCATATTGGCTCTATTCACACTGATAAAGGAAAAGAATACACTTCAAATGAATTTGAAAACTATCTTCGCCAACATGGGATCAAACATCAAAAAACTGTGCCTTATAATCCCCAACAGAATGGTGTAGCTGAAAGAATGAATAGGACAATCTTAAATATGGTGTGCTCCAT
>APFE031605600.1:33626-109546 GCA_000404065.3 Pinus taeda | reverse complement strand
CTGATACCAAATGTTATGAAACCAGCTCAAGAAAAGATAGAAAAGATAGATCAACGCCTTAGAATTCAGCCTCTTCGAGGGGGCAACCTCCTTCACATTACATAAATGAACAATTCTTGTATGATTCAAATAAAAAGACATCCTCTCTATATATAGGAGTCTAAGGGGTCATAACATAATCAGAGCCTACATAACAATAATAATGTAAGGGCATAATAATAACAATAGTGGGCTTCTATGGGGCACAATAGGGGCACAACGATATCAGTAAGGGGTACAACTACAATAGTAATGGGGTAATCACTAGTATTATGGGGACCCAACATAGATTTTAATAAATTTTATCTTGTTGAGTTATAAATAATTAGCTTCTCAAACCATAAGGTGAATAGAAGCCATGAAGTAAAATTAAGCCAAATGAGAAGTTTCTTCCCTTTGCAATTTTTCTCATTTCATAAGAACATCTTAACAATTTTCTAATAAAAGAAATTCTTATGAAACAAATTGAGGATTTAGGGACTCCCTGGTTTATCTGACTTTTTGAACATCATAACTGCTCATCCAAAGCTTAAAGCAAGCAGAACAAGGATAATGAGCTCCAAATATGAGTTGGTATGGGTGTGAACAAATTCTAGAAGACCTACAAAACAGAGGTTTATATCAGTGAAACTAAAAACAAAACTAAAACAAAAATGTAACAAAATGGAAAAGGACGAAAGTGGGCATATGAAACTCACCATTTGAATAATTTCATTAAAATTTTACCTTAGAGATGTTGATTTTCTCCAACAAAATATAACATCTTCTTTTAATTGGAATTAAAAGCATGAAGAATTTGTACTCTTTGAAGTTCTCATTGGCCCAAAATAATAAATTATTAGATCTAAATTACATCAAGCAGTAAAACTAAGAAAATGATATTCCATGCTCAAGGAATCAGAAGTAAACACAATCATCAAAACTAAAAATGAAGATGTGCTTCTCTATCAATTGCAACGACAATTGTTCTTTTCTTTTTTCATATTTCATATCGACTCCAACGTTGAAATTATAATTAAGAATACATCCAAGGTCTCTAACACCATGATGATATGGAAGTCAACATAAAGATATATATATATATATTTATATATATAATATAATATATATATAAATATATATATATATATAATAATCAAAGAGGACTCCATGTAAGTATAGTGATCGGTCAGACTATCTAGTAATGAATCAGTTAACTAAAAGTATACGAGATCACTTTAAAACCACGTGAAATGTGTCACGTAAAATATTGGGATAAAGATCTTGGAGAGAATTTAAATTAACTTATGAGATTGAAATAATCTGATATGTCAAGGTTCCAAGATGCCGAGAAAATCAAAGCAAATTTAATTTGAATCATTTATGCTCTCGAGACTAGTAAAATCACATTTAAATCCATTGAATGAAATGATGAGAAGCCATGTGAATATTGCCACATCAAATTTCGGAACAGAAATATCAGAGAGTAATTTAAATGGACTTACAGTATTACCATCCTTCGATATGGAAAAATCCAAACTATGGTTTATCGAAAATAAGAGCTTCGATAAACAAGGCTTTCGAAATAAAAATAAAAAAACTCCCCAATAGACAAATGTCTGATAATAAAGCCTTTTCTATTAAAATGTTTTTGGTGGTATTCTTTTTTCGGAGGTTTAATTGAATCTCACTTATGATATCAGAAGTCCCGATATATAAGATTTCTCGTAAAGTCTTTAAATAGAGTTATGATAAAAAGGAAGCTGGAGATTACTATTGGATAAAAAGCATACTATTTGGTGATTGAGACTTATTATTCAAAGTGGTTGTAGCTTATATGAGGGAGGGAGGTCCCACTCCACGTGGGCCTCACCTCACCTCATCTCCCTCCTCCCATATCATCTTTTTTTAACCAGAAAGAGTAGTAGATATATACTAATGTGTGCCCATATGTGGCCAAAAACCAGGAAAATTACATTGAAGTGCTTAGCCTACTAAGGGATTTTGTAAGTACATGCTTTTCTTACCTTCCCAAGGTATCTTTTCCCAAAAAACCAAAAACAATTCCCCTTTCTATAAGCCTATGGTGATACATTCTACAATACTGGTTTAGAGATTATTTACAGGTAAAGTTTGCCATCAAAAACATGCAAGAAACAAAAAGAAATAACATTTTATTCCTCCATCAGTATTGGACTATTATCTTATTTGACATTCTTCGGGTTGTTCTTGACAATTTTGAGCTTCAGGTGCTTAATTTGTTGTCTCAGAGCATCCACTTCATCCTCCAAATTCTGAATGCATTCATTCTTCTCGATCTGGTGCTCCTACATTTCCAGTGCCTCCTTCTATTGTTGGTGGAGGCATCTCTGCACAATTTCTAGACCTTTCTTGATTTCCAAATTCTTCTTCTCACAGCTTTCACAAGTATTATTAATTCGGCCACCCTCTCAAGCCAAACGCCCCCACGACCCACCCGACCAACGCTAACGGTGGCCCTAAGAACCAGACACCGAGCGTTCTTCTTCAAAATTGCTCATCATATTCATTTTGACAACAGGGGAGAGACCAGAGCGACTACCCACAAAGATGTTGCAAACCCCTAACCCAATTATGCTCCAATTATGCTTCTTATAGACAAGAATAACTAATGTTGAGTCGCCACCTATCTTAGCAACTGCGTTACCACCCTTCCCGACTCCCAACCCCTTCCCCCAACTTCCCCCAATATAATTCACCCCCATCGTGCTGAAAAATCTAGCATTCACACTAAGCAGGCTTCCCAGGAACCTCTGCTATGGCCGGTGGGCCTTAGAAGAAAACACCCGAGTAGAGACTAACCAAATACTGAAGCAGAAGATCATATTGTTACTCAATTTAAAGGAGATGTTGGTCCGAACTCTGATGCATAATTGATTATGGGTACTCATGATGGTGAAATCCCAATGCTCCACGATAATTTCTCTTCTCTTTGGTGCATCCATCATCCTATCCCATGCCTTCATCCCTCACATGGATTGACCATTTTAGAGCAGAGGGATTAAATGATTCTCACCCTCTCCCAAAGTTTGCATGGTGCCTTTGCTGAATTTCCGACCACTGCAACTAGTACAAGGAGGTGAAGTTTGTGTTCTCACGCTAGGAGACCTCCCGAATCCAAGTGTAGGATGAACATAATGAAAATTTCCATGCTACAACATAATTTCAATCAAACATATGCCACAATGTGAGAGGAAGGACTAGGAAAAATTAAGGGTGATGGGATAGGGGTTGGGGGATAAGGGATAGTAAAACTTGCAATGTGGTGTCGGAGGTGGCAAAGGAGAAGGGTGAATGGGGAAAGGGAAGAGGAGGGGTTGGGGAGATAGGGTAAGGGGGAGGATGGGGGCAGGGGATGAGTGGAATGGTGGAAGGGAAAGAGGCGGGGGAAGGGGGGATAAATAAGCAAACCAAATTAAACCAAATTGTCTCTTTTTACTGAAATTATTGATCCCACCAGGAGTACCCTCCATGATCAAATTTTTTTAATTCATAAAAATAAATATTGTTTCCTCTATAAAACATTCACATTACTACTTTCCTCATTCATCTGGTAGGCCAAATTTTCTTGCCCATCTGCTTCCTGATTATTCCCTCTTATGATGTGGAAAAATGTAACACGATCAAAGAGAGGGATCATGCCTTGGGAGAGCTTTATGATTTGGTTTAGGATCATGTTTTGTGATGCTAAGTTGTATCTCATGTGCTTTATTATCATCACAGAGTCACCTAGAATTTGCATTTCCTTGATGCCATTTTTTTGAGCCAGAGAAACCCCGAGGAACAACCCATAAGTATCAACTTGGTTATTTGTCTTCCTTCCCAGGCCCCAAGCATATATGTCTTCTATGATTCCTTTGGGATTAATGAGAATCCCTGCCCCTCCTACCACCCTAGGATTAGCTTTTGACACTCCATCAAATTGGAGAGTCCATTGTTTCGAAGATCTAATCCATTCCATCAGCCCCTTTGAAGACAATTTGAGGACCTAAGGGGGACATGGAGGAGAGACTTTTGCTGGAAGGTGAGGGGATGGGGTACATACCCAGGGCGCAATCTAGTCCATTTCAATTTGATCCAGAGAGGGATCAATTTCTAGTTGATGTAGCTCCATACAAGATGAGAGGGCTTTCATAGTTGTAGTTCTGGCAGAGGGTCGGGTCATTCTGAGGAGCGCGTTGTTCCTTGTTAGCCATATTTCCAACAAACATATATGGGTACAACAGACCAAATGTCTTTGAGGGTGTTTTTGGCTTGAAGGGAGCCCAAATAGAAATTGGGCCAAGAGATGAAGAAATGAAGGAGGTTAGAGAACCATGAAGTCCTTAGGAAAAGAGTGCCAAGAACCACTGACCATACTTCCTTAGCAACCTGACAATGGAGAAAGAGATGGGGAATAGACTCTTCTGGATTTTCACAGAGAGGACATGTGGAGGGTCCGATGTGACCACATTTTTTAAGGTTCTTCGTTGTGAGAATTTTTTTATGAGCTACTAACTAGCATAAATTTTTTACCTTTGGAATAACATTTGATTTCCATATTTTATTCTAGATGGAGGATTTAGGAGGGGCGTGACCTTTGAAGAGTAGGAAAAAATATCTTTCTTTTACGTCAAAATTGGAAACTTTCTATACCCACTTGTCTTCGACTAAGAGACCTATGGGGCCGTAACCGCTTAAATTATTGATGAGTTTTTCTCTTTGTGGAAGAAAAGCAGTCGGGATATTATCCAACTTCCACCCTTTTCACAAACCCTACTCGTCCCATTCTGAAATCTGGTCCAAATAAACAACCCCAATTTGCCTTAGGAGGATGTAGCACATCAAGGGAATGGTCTGAGCCCATGGGTTGGAGGACCAAAATCGAATCTGAGAAAATGTCGATTGAGGCTCCCTTCCCCGGGACTTTACATAGATGATTCCTGATGATGTCAGCAGAGGATCTAATCAGTTTCCACATATGAGAGACCATATCTAGCTCCACTCTCCCCTCCTAGTCATTTTGTTGATTCAAATACTTTTCCCTTATCACTTGCATCCACCACTAATTTGACTTCATGATCATGATCCAATAGAGCTTGGCCCCCATCACCATATTCCCCATCCCTGGTTCCCTTATTCCTAATCCACCATGTTGTTTCGAAGCTATAACAGTTTTCCAATTTACAAGATGGTATTTTTTGGTTTATATTTTACCTCCCTCCCATGGAAATTTTCTTATATACATCCCCAATTGATGTAAGATGAACTTGGGGACTTTCGGGGCTGAAAAATGATACAAAGGGATGGCCGACAAGATAGACTTCACCAGGGTTTCCCTACCCGCATGGTTGAGCCAAATACCTCCCCAATTCACTATTTTTGTTTTAATTTTGTCCAAAACTTTTTGCTAGGAATATGGATTAGCCCGCCTTAAGAAGATAGGGACCCCTAAATAATTAAAGTATTTCCAGTCCCTCACTGCTCTAAACCCCAGTATTTCTTATATTTTTTTTCTCTTTCTGGATGGAGATGTTCCAGCTATAGATATGACTCGTGTTGTCATTGATGGCCCCTCTTGAAGCATTAAGGAATTGGTCAAGCTTTCCTTTGAAGCATCCAACAATTATAAAGATGCTCCTCCCATCAATATTGTGGCATTCGCGAACTGACCATGGTTTATAATTCTGATTCATTTTTATATATGATCCCCGGAAGGAGGAGAGAGGATCTATCTTGTCCTAATTTTCGACTCAGAGTATCAACCATTATAATATATAGAAAGGGGGACTGGGAACAACCCTTTGGTGCTTTGAAGAAGCCAACCACATGGAGATTGACCATCAGTGTGATCCAAGGGGAAGAGATACACAGGCCTATCCATCTGATGAATATTTCATCCAACCCCATTTTCCTGAGAACCTTCAATAATAATTCATGTCTGACTCTATTGAAAGAATTTTTCATGTCCAAGTTTATTATCATACCCTGATCACCCCTTCATGAGCTCGAGTCTATGGTCTCTTGAATCAAGATAATGTTTTCAAATATTTGCCTTCCCAGAACAAACCCCCTGGTTAGTAGAAATCAAAGAAGGCAAAAGAGGTTGAGCCATAAGATCAACAACTTCAAGAAAATTTTATAGGAAACATTGCAAAAGGATATTGGATGGAACCTAGAGAAGGAGGAATGATTTGATTCTTTGGGGATCAAACTAGGAAGGAAGAGTTTATTTTCCCCACCCCCCAACCCCACCATAAAGGTTTTCTTGAAAGTGTATCCAACCAATCTACAAATATATTTCTTCATTACCTCCTAGAAATTTTGAAATAAGTTGGCCGAGAACCCATCTAGGATAGGGGCCTTATCAGGGGGAAAAGAAAATACAACCTCCTTGATCTCCTCAACTGAAGGAGGTAAAACCAAAAATTTATTCATGTCATATGTTACCATAGCAGGGTGACCTTCCAGGAAGAAGTCCTCATTCCCAAGATCCCGCAGAGGGTCCCCCATATAGACATTTCAAAAATGTTCCACCGTTGCTCTCTTAATTTATTCAAAATTCTTTATGATTTCCCCCCCATAATTTATCTGAGCTATGTTGTTTTTTGATTCCCTAAACTTGGCTTGTTTATGGAATAATTTTGTGTTCCTATCCCCAACCTTCAGCCAATTATTTCTCAATTTAGTCTCCACTACTCCTCTTCCCTCCAGAGGTTAGTGTGGAGGGTATTGAAGGTCTCGACTTCTTTTTGGAAGTCAAATACTCTTACTTGAGAAGTTTCCATATTTCCCTGGATCAAGGCTAGGTTTTCCTCCATTTCCTTGATGTTACATTGTCTTTCTGGATTGTTTTCCTTAAGCCACTTTTTCATATACCCTTTCAACCTTCGAATCTTTGACTCTCAAAACATAACAGGGCTGCCTTCTATCCACCCTGACCAAGAGAGGGAGACAACACCCAAGTACTCAGGGGACTCTAGCCACAGGGGAGAAAACTGAAAGGGGATAGGGCCAAGATCAAGGGATGGGGAGATCATCATTTTGATTAGGGGATGGTCGGAGCTAGACCATGACAAAATAGAGGATTTAAGGAAAAAGTTTAGGACAAGAAGGTTGTCTGAGGTGAGAAAACGATCCAGCTGGGCAGCAATGTGGCCTAGGCTTGACCTTTTATTGTTCCAAGTATAAAGAAATTTCTGAGACTTTACATCAAAGAGGTTCAGGTTTAGAATGAAATCCTCCATATGCTCCTAGAGGGCATCACGAACAATGGATCCACCTCTTTTTTCATGTCTTCCCATAGTGGTATTGAAATCTCCTCATAAAATACATTTTTTATCAAAATCTATACCTTTTAGCTCCATCTGGGATTTTTAGCATTCTTCTTTTTCTCTAAAATGAGTAGGCATGTATACATTGATCAATGTTTAACTTCGATGCATCTCTATTATAATAAAATAAGTTGTTATCTAATGATTAATTTTTAAAGAACTCACCAATCTCAATTTCACAAGGTTCCACATCATGCATAGTCCTCCCAATGCCCCTCTCGAACTCACTGCTTCTAGATTACTGCGGCTCCAAATCTTGTTGTGGAGTGAGTGAAGGCTATGCTCATCCATCTTTGTCTCTTGTAGTAGAGTTACTACTTCTTTCCTTTTGGATTAGCAATTTTACTTCCAATATTATTTTTCTAGATCTTAGTCCCCTACAGTTCCAAGGGATTATATTCTTCAATCACTTTCTTGTAGCTACCTCCCCCTTACTAGGGCCCATATTATTTCCTTTTTTCCCTCCTTTGTTCCCCACCCCATCTAGCTAGTAAGGTATAGTGTGTTGGAATCCCTACTCTTTATCTTTTTTTTTTCCCACCTTATTTCTTTATTTGTCTTTCTTCCTGATTTTTTGCCCTTTCTTTCTATTTTCTTTGTCCTTGTACTTTTTAATTTTTCATCTGTTGAGCTCTCTGGCACTAGTGCCACTAGTCCTTCCTTTTATGATAAAAGGTCTTCTTCATCCTCTTCTTCTTTTGAATATTATTTTGTGCTACTGGAAGTTTTCGGGCTAAAACTTACGACCTTTTGGATTTTCAAGGCTTGAGCATGGGAGGAAGCTAGATTGGCAAGGGCCTTCGGGGAGGTGAGAGGGGGGGAGGGGAAGGATTTGCCAACTTTAGGAGCACAGACCAATACTTCAAAGCAATTTTCCACATCTAGCTTGGAGCCACCCACAACCAACAGACCTGAAGGGGGGCTCAAACTTGGACCAGCATCCTTGGATACCAAAGTGGTGCTAGCGTCGACCCCATTTCGCTGTTGCAATGAGATCTTCCTTATTTTAAGTTGTATCCATTAGTATTTTGGATCCCCTTGATGCATTTCCAAGCCTTCTTGGATTTTATGCAGCGTTTAGAAAAGTGTCCATATTCATGGCACAACTTACATTTAAAAGGTAGTTGACCAAAGTCAACTTCCTACACATGCGTCTATCCATGCAAATATTAACTACTAGGAGAAGCCCTTTCTCTAGTTCTACCTCTACACAAATATTTGCATAAGAGAAGAGGTTGTATTTTAGCTCAGAGCAGTCAATATACTAGCCTAGGGAATTCTCCGTGAGCTTAAAAGTCGCGTCATTCCAATAGTGAAGGGGGACGTAAGGCAGATTCACCCAGACAAGGACTAAAGTTGGCACATCACACTCAGGATTAAAGCTTGGACTCCAGTGATCTAGATACAACCCCTAGGCCCCCATAAAGTATGGACCACTTTGGAACACCAAATCGTTGTCCAGTCTATTCTCAAAGTAAAAATTATAAAAGCCTTTACCACAGAAAGAGGAAATCACCTCACCTTTGATAAGAGGCTTCCGGTTCTTCTCGATCCAAGATTTAATTGTCTGAGGGGATGGCTACAGGCCCCTAAATTGGCCAATAACCTCCCGTCTACAAATTGCAGGGCCCGAGAGCGGGCCTGACAGGCACATATCTCAATCTTGGGAATCGCCTCCACTTGTTTCACAAAATTGGACTCGCTTTGATTTTGAAACTTGGGAGCTGATGCAACCAAGACATTGAAAGCCATAATTTCCGCTAGCAGAGGCTTCGCTTGGGCAGGCACCGCCATCGTAAAGGCGAGTCCAACCCACAAGGGGAAAGAGCAAGCTTTGGAGGATCAGTAGGAGGCAACTAGAGCCCTCACAAAGAGAGAAATACCATCCACTCAAGGAACTAGAGATATTTTGAAACAAAGAATCCTAAATCGAGTAATAAGAGGGTGGAGGGCCCTCAACGGGACGCCGAGAAGTCACCGATGAAACCAAAAAAGCAGACCAATGAGAAACAAACCTAGATCTTCCTCATGAAAAAAAAAATCATTTGTGAGCCTCCTCTCCTCTCATCTCATCTTGGCTCCCTCATATTTTGTAACTATTTTTATAATCATTCCTCGAAACCCTTATTCCGGGGAGCTCTGAAATCCTCCCTTATCTCTCCTCCCTCTTCTTCAGGATTTCGAGCTCTCATACACTTCGTAACTTATTTGAAAACCCTATGAAATGTCCACCTTCGAAATTCTCCCTCTGAAATACCTCACCCCTCCTCCTTACCTCGGACCCACCTCACTTTGGAGCCCATACTTCTCGTAACTCCTTTTCAATTCAACTCCCGAAATCTTCCTCCAAAATAAATACTTTTGATACCCTTATAACTCCAAAACCACCTCCATTCCCCCACTAAATTGTTATGGGCTCATTTACGAGACCCAAAGCCACTCACCCACATTTTAATATTTTATTAATATTTGTTTATAATATAATTTAATCACTTAAATAATAATTTTAATTTAGTTATTTATTTTTTTAAATTAATGTTAATTTTAATTTAGATTGGAATACTAATTTAATAATTTTTAATTAACTAATAATTATTGTAATTTTATTGTTAATCTGTTAAATAGGATTAGAATTTTTAATTAAAATTTGTCTAGTTTTCGCTGAGGTATGCATTTTTCCAGTAATCTGGTAATTTTGACGTCTTGCATTTGTAGAGGTATATTTCAAGATTTACTTGACCAAATGAAAGTCACAATAGCTCTTTAGAAAGATAAGACCAAGAATAATAATTTGATAATGTTGAATTTAAAATATTTAATCATTTAACGACCCAAAAATTCAGTAAAATACAAAGTGGAAAATTTGCAACAACATTTATTCAGTAAAAAACAAAGAGACAAATTTGCAACAACAATTGAAATGAAGTTCATGCCATGTGAACAACAATGTGAACAACAACAATGGAAACACTAGTTAGAATTTAAATTAACTAATAAAATTGCAATAATTTGATATGTCAATGTTCTGAGATGTCTAGAAAATCAAAGTAAATTAAATGTGAATCGTTTATGCTTTTGAGACTAGTAAAATCACAGTTAAATCCATTAAATGAAATGTTGGGAAGCCACTTGAATATTGCTACATCAAGTTTCATGATGGAAATATCATAGAGTAATTTAAAATGGAATTACGATATTGCAATCCTCTAATATGGAAAATCCAAAGTATGATGTGTTGAAGGTAAAAGCTCCGATAAACAAGGCTTCTGAAATAAAAAAATTCCCCAATAGACAAAACTCTGATAAGCGAAGACTTTGCTATTAAAAAGTTTTCGGCAAAATTATTTTTTGGAGATTTAATTGAATCTCACTTATGATAACGGAAGGTCCGATATATAAATATTTCTCATAAATTATTTACATAGAGTTACGATAAAAAAAAGCCTCAAAATTACTATTGAATAAAAACATATATTTAATTATCTAAACTTATTATTCAAAGTGGTTGTAGTTTATACGAGGGAGGGAAGTCCCACTCCACGTAGGCCTCCAAAATACCTCACCTCCCTCTTCTCTTACCTCACCCATCCTCCTTACCTCGAACCCACCTCACTTCAAAGCTCGTACTTCTCGTACCTCCTTTTTAATTCAACTCCCGGAATCCTCCTCCATACTTCTGATAACCTTATAACTCCCAAACCACCTTCGTTCCTCCATTAAATTGTTATGGCCTCATTTACAAAACCCAAAGACACTCATCCACATTTTAATATTTTATTAATATTTGTTTATATTGTAATTTTTAATATTTAATTAATAATCTAATTTAGTTAATTTAAATTTTTAATTAATTTGTTTAACTGGATCTTGTATATAATTAATTAGTAATTATAATTAATTAATATTTATTTAACTTTACTTGTATAGCTAATTAGGATTATAAATTTTCATTAAAATTGCCTAGTTTTGGCTTAGTCATGCATTTTTCCATAAATTTGGTAATTTTGACATCCTACTTTTGGAGAGGCGTATCTCAATATTTATTTGACCAAATGAAGTTTACAATAGCTCATTAGAAAGTTAAGACTGAGGAGAATAATATGGGAATGATAAATTTAGCATATTTAATCATTTAATGACCCAAAAAAATTAGCAAAAGACAAAATTACAAATTTACAACAACAATTAGAACGAATTTCATGCCATTTAAGCAACTATTCATATATACAGTGTGAACAACAAAAATGGAAACACAAGTTTGTATCTACGTCAATAAAAAGATGGGAATTGTGGGATTGTTCTTGTTCTCACAGAAAATGTGTTGTTGTTATACATGTTACCCTAATTGGTTAAGTTGGTTTATAGCTTGTTACCACTCAAAATAGTGTTAAGGTTAACTGGCATAAAACCAAGGTGATTGTCAGGTGATTTCACTTTGTTAACTTGCATGCAAAGAGATTTACAGTGCATGTTTTAATGAATTTGAAGTTAGTAAATACAAACCTTATTCTCAACAATGGTTTTCAATTTAATATGTGTTAACACATTTGTTTGGTAGAGATTTTGCTTCAAGGGGTCAAAGAAATCCCAAAATCACTATTCGTGTGTCCTTTGCACCTTGTGGTGCAAATGCTAGTTAAATATTTATTGATTTGTATTAGAGGCTCATGAATTTTCACCACATGGAAGAAAACTATGCATTTAATTTTAAGCAAATATTATTTTGTTACACTCCACTTGCCTTTGTTCATATTAACTCATATTTTTATTTGAAATAAAAATTTAAACATAAAAGATATTAATTTACACTTTGAACCAATAAATACTTAATTTCTTGTTGATTTGGACAAGAGGCTTCACGACTTTTTTGAACATATAGCTATGTATAACTTGATGCATTTTTTCTACTATATAAGGAAAGAGTTGCATATAAAATAAAAATTTATCATTGTGATAAAAAACATTATATATGTATATGTATTGATAGTATATATATATATATTATATATATATATATAATATATATAAATTTTTAAAAAAAATTAATTAATTGAAAAGAAAAAATGGCATAACTACCTTTGAGATAAATATTAGCCTTTACTACTCGTAAAAACATTAAAAATATTTTGTATATATTTCTAAAGTTTAAATCTCTACTATCCACCTATCAATTATTGATAATTAAGTTAAAATTCTAGAATTTTTATTCCAATTTAAATAGCATATTCCTCATTGCGGGTGAATGAATTTGTAACTGTGTTGTCTCAGGATACTCATACCCTCCCATACAATGGTAATGAATATTAGAGAAGGTGCATACACTAGGAGGGGTGGCCTATCGCCGAAATTTCTAGAGGATGTGGTAGTTTTAATACCGTTGGTGCTAGAGGTGGTGACTGGAATCGTCAACTATCTTACAGGTCTATTTGGGCACATCATTCCCTTCAACCAGATTAGTACTTTTAGGGCTCATAAAACCCTAATTTAGTTGCTACATGCCCTAAGAAAGTCATCACATTGAATGCCATCATTCCTGAGAGTTTCTTGGCTTGAAGACATCCTGAAATGACTCCTTGAGGGACCAGCGCAACCTTCGTTAGGGGTAAGTACGCTGCAGAGCACTTAGGCCCATTCAAGCCTGCTCTACAGAGCACCTAGACCCACTTTGACCTACGCTGGGCGAGATTGAGCAAAATCTTCATAGGTTTCTAGGAATATTACTTCATTTTAGACCATTCTAGAAGATTCCCACCTCTTATCCTCTCCTATGGGCTCGAAATTGGATAGGGAATGAATCAAATAACCTCCTATCCTCTCATCCCTTCCTCCATGGAAACTAACTTCCAAATTGGAAAGCCATTCAATTCCCAATTTATGAAAAAACTACCTCCATTTCCCTAAAAATTGAGCACTCATCATAGTGATTAGGGGCTGGACTTTGAGAATTTGTAAGGAGATACTATTGTTGTGAGGTTTGAGATTGTAAGCAAGTATTGTTATGTTGTTGGATTGTTGTGCTTTTGATGTGATGTTGGATGGAACTCAAGCTGGAGGAGTGACATTGGATCAGACTTCATGGTTGTAACTCTTCCTTCTACTTAATAAAGTTGTTTACACCTTTTCCCATTTTCTTGTCTTTATGTATGATGATTATATGTGTAAATGCTTTCGATTCCATTTGCTTATAGTAGATAGATTTCTTGCTTTGATTGGTTTTTGTCCTCTGTTTATGATTGCAGGGAATTGTTGAGCGGATTAAGTTCGAGAAGGAGCGACGAGAGCCATACAAAGGAGACAAAGGCAAAGCGAAAGATAACAAGTAGGTCCCTTGTCTTATTTATCTTCTATAGAAAATGGATAAACGCTTTAAATATGTTGTTCTAGGTGTAGCCACCCACCTAGGCAAATTGTATTTATCCGTAGATGCAAAATTCCACATAAACATTTGGCGATTCTGCCGGGGAGCGATCATCGTTCCAGGTAGTTTACCTTCATCCTAGTACACCCTAGTAGACTTTACTTGCTTCCATTGATCTTGTTTCAGCCTTTTTGAAGTGTTTTTTGGTAAACATTGTGCTTCAAAGCCCCTAGAATGGCCTCTTTTGCACTAGCGTAGGCTTGGTCAAGAGACAGATCGTTGCAGAGCACCCTTGGCTTGAGGATATTGCTTTGAAGTGCATTGTCTCCCATTCAAGGCTGCGCTGATCCTCCTTAGGTCAAAAATCCCACCTTTGACTTGATTTTTCCCAAATTTCCTTATGTTTTTGCTTGCTGAAAGATCAATGATTGTTGTGTCTCTGAAATCAATTTGTGTTTCCTTTCCTAGCCCTACTTTGGCCTTGATTGTTTAATGTTTCTTAAATGATTTCTTTATCACTATCAATTCATTGTCAAAGTTAGATTATAGTCGATTAATCTTTGTTCAAAATAAAGAGTCATAAAAGTCTTCATTTCTTTCAAGAAGGAACTATCGTAAAGTCTTTGTTTCTTGCCAAAAGATTGATTGATGTATGTTCATTTAGTTTCCTTTTTGTTTATCTAACACTAAAGGGATTGAAAAGAAAAACTTGCATTTTGTGTATTGTAGTTTTTGAATGCTTGATAGGAATAGCTAGGGAAATTGCATTAGGTCTGTTCTTTGCTCTTTGTCAAAGATCTGATTGCTCTATCCCTTACTAGCTATGGTTTTCATTGTTAATTGAATGAAAGAATGTTTCTCATGTTAGTTGCATTCTAGGAATTTCAAACATACATCACGTGGTGAACCCTGAAAGGAAAATTCTTAAGAAGATCAACTTAAAAGTTATCTCAATTAACATAATGGAGCATTGTAACTTAACGCATAACATTTAAAGGTCTAGGCTAGAGACAAGTTTCGACATTGTAAAACATAGCATTTGTCGCTTACTTGTTTGCAATACATTCCCAATGTGATACCTCATTCCACATAGTGAGTATATCGTAGCTCATCCATGTACCTTCGAGTATATATGGCAGTGTTACAATACATAAAGTATAAAGGAATGCTCTCACTGTGCGGTTTCACATAACAACCCTAACACGGATTGGGCCTCCATGTACTTTTAGGTAGATATGGGAGGACTACATTAGGTTGCTATCTATAGGTAACTGAGTCAACCGCCTTGTACATTGTGATACATCGAACACAACATTTGGGGAGATTGCCTGCCCATACTTCTCGGTTCACTGGAAAGTATTCTGCAGTTCACAGTTTCTTAGTAATCCTTTTTCCTAGATTATCCCTCCTTTCTTTTGTTATGTTAATTTGATTAAAATAAAATTAATTGACACCAGATAACATCCTCCACATCACTCCTTAGTTGATCTTAGGTTGAGACATATGGCAACAACTTCGGAGTCCACTGATCAAGGAATTCCCTTTGATGGGAGAACTAATTTTTTTCCTCCTTTCGGAAATATTGGTGCTCCTTATATGGCTACATTGTCTCTTCCAGGATTTACCATTGGCTTGTCAGTATGGTTGTTTTCAACCTCCTTGGTTCAAAATGTCGTGATTTCTCTGCAATGGAGTACTCCTCCAACTAGACAAAATCAACCTCCATGTTGAAATGTGGCAACAAGAGTATTCCAATTTAATTTGTCCTTGAATTAAATTGTGAATTAAAATCAAATTTTGTCTTAACAACTACTTGGAAATAATTAATTAATTTATTTTGAATTAATTAGTTGGAGAAATTCAAGTTAAAAGTCTTTCTGAAGTCATGCAAGAGTTATCCCTTAGATTAAGGAGATAATATTGAGTTATCCCTTAACTCAAGGAGATAAGCTTAAGTTATATTTGAGTTGTAATTAGTTAACTTAGTTTACTGAGTTAAGTCTAGTTAAATTAGTTCCAAACTGTTTGAGGAACTAATTGTGAGTTAACAGTCAATTGATTCATTAATGCACTCAACTAGTGTACTCCAATTAACTGAAGATTCTCTCATCAGAAACTCATGCATGTCTATTCTGAGAAAGACCCAGTTGAGATTAATGTCAAGGATAGTGTACTACCAGTTGCCTGTGTTTTCCTATAAATAAAACTCATGCATGCAGTCAAGGAAATTCATCCTTTAGGATTGTGCAGTTTTGGAGGATCAGTGTTCCACTTGGTAGGAATTTTTCCATTTGGTAATAGGAGGATCACCCAGGAGAAACAACACAAGGAAATAAGAGCTTGAAGGGCAAAGAGGAAGGCTTGAGAGAAGCCAAGATTTCCTGTGAGCATCTGTGAGGATTGTACTAAGAGCTGGCTAGTTGTGAGAGTTAAGGCTTTGTATAATTCCTATGTGTTTCCACTATATGATAATACAATAGTGTGGGGTTTTGATCTAAGGATTTCCCCAAAGTATTTTCATGTGTATTGTGCCATTGATTCTTCTTCTTCTAGTTATATTGTTAAGCTCAATCTTTTAGCTTCCGCAAATTGATAATAGAAGTAGGTGATAGTATTATGCTTTGATTTATATTGCATTATCGGGTTAATCTACACAGATTTTCTACATGGTATCAGAGCTATAATTGTAGAGAATTTCTACATGGTATCGGAGCTGTGAATAGTATATTGAGAAGAAAATTCGAAGTTTGATGTTCGAGGTTGCAGGTGCAAATCGAATTCATATCATACTTCAAGGTTGGCTAATGGTGTTCTATGTTTCTTCTCATGGAGGTAAGAAGGGTGACATGTCTAAAGCAAGATGCATTAATTGTCACAAGGTGGGACATTATGCAACTAATTTCCCATTGAAGAAGTCTAAGAAGGGATCCTCGGAAGGATCAGAAGTTGAGGCATTAGCCTCTCATTTTGAAATGGACTTTATCCTCATCGCATGCATTGTATCATCGATGATGGGTTGTGTTTGGTATCTTGACAATGGAGCCTCATTCCACATGACCTGTGATAAAAAATTATTCAGTGCCTTGGAGGAGAAATACCTCAAGATGCACATAGAGATGGGTGACTACAAAAGGTATAGTGTTTTAGGAGTGGGCACGATTGCTTTTCAGAGAGAGCATGGAGCTCCTCTCACCTTGACAAATGTCATGTATGTGCCTGGACTGAAGAAGAACTTGGTATCGGTCACGATTTTGGAGGAAAAAGGCGACGATGTTGTCTTTAGTAAAGGAAAGGTGTTCCTAAGACACATAGCCACGGGTCAGACTAAGAGGATAGGGATTCAGGTGAAGAATCTCTATAAACTAGAGGTAGATGATTGTGTAGCATTGAGTACGAAAGCAGAATTGGTGCAAAACCAAGACATTGGCGAGTTGTGGCACAGGCGGTTGGGCCATTTACATCATGGGGCTTTGAAGATAAAGCAACAGATATCTATAGGACTTCCCAAAGGTAAACTTGAGCAAGTTGACACATGCAAAGGTTGTACCTTGGGAAAGTACACCAAGTCTTCCTTTCATGATTGAGACAGTCGAGCATAGGCTATCTTAGAGTGATTTCATACTGATGTGTGTGGATCATTCTCGACAGCACCCACAATGAAGCAAAGGTATTTTGTGATTTTCATTGATGACTATTCTCATAAATTCTGGATTTATTTCATGCAGAAGAAGGACCAAAATTTCACAAAGTTTTGTGAGTTCAAAGCTTTGGTCGAGAAAGAGTCAGGGAAGAAGATCAAGGCCTTGAGAAGCGATGATAGTGGAGAATATGTCTCTCAAGAGTTTAAGGAATTATGTGCAGCGGAAGGAATTAAACGAAAGTTGACAGCACCTCATAACCCAGAATAGAATGGGGTGGCCGAGAGGAAGAACAAAACTATTGTAGGGGCAGCACGGGCAATGTTGCATGACCAAGGCCTACGACTTCACTTGTGGGATGAGGCATGCAACTCAGCAGTCTATTTGCAGAATAGAAGCCCGTGTCGCATACTTGGGATGAAGACACCAGAGGAACCTTTCTCCGGTAAGAGACTAGATGTGGGTCACTTCAGGATCTTTAGGTCATCAGTATATTTCCATGTGACAAAGGTTGCACGGAAGAATATTGAGCCGACAACAGAGTTGGGGATACTTGTGGGGTACACTGATACACCTCACAACTATCGGGTGTACTTTCCTACTAGTCGGAGGATAGTGGTTCGCAGAGATCTCAAGTTTGATGAGAAAAAGGCCATGTGAGTTTCCCTTGAGAGGGAGCTCCAACTACAGGTTGTGGAGGAACTATTGGTTCCTAAGGAGGAGGAGCCTTAGACTGATGCGGAGCATCCACATGCAGAGATTCCAGGAGTGGAGACATCCACTCAAGCAGAGTCTTCTAAAGATGGATGGAAGCGTACAAGAGAAGCTGACAGATTGTTAAAGGATGTGAGAGAGAATGTGGGAGCACCATATTCTCAGAGAAGATAGAGGTCACCTGAGAGGTACACTGGATACATGGCCCTTGCTGGGGAATGTGTTGAGATTGAGCCATATTCCTTTGAGGAAGCAGTGCAACAGCTGATTTGGGTTGATGTTATAGTGGAGGAGTATGACTCCATAGTTCGTAATAGTGTTTGGGACATGGTTCCAAGACCGAGGAACAAGTCAGTTGTGAGTTCCCGTTGGCTTTACAAGGTAAAGCAAGTTGCTGATGGTAGTGTGGAGAAGCATAAGGCAAGATTATTGCCCGTGGCTTTTCACAAGTTGAGGGGATTGAGTATGATGGGACTTTTGCTCCTGTCGCAAGATACTCATCTATTAGATCTATGTTGGCACTATCAGCACAGATGGGTTGGAAGATCCATCATATCGATGTGAATACTACATTCCTCAATGGCTAGATTGAGTAAGAGGTGTACATAGAATGGCTGGAATGTTTTGATACCTTCGATCATGAGTCACATGTGTGTCGACTCAAGAGAGTGTTTTATAGGCTAAAGAAAGCACCTTGTGCTTGGTACACCAAGATAGACAACTACTTCAACGGGTTGGGCTTCACAAAGAGTGAAGCGGATGTGAACTTGTACCACATCATGGTGAGAGGTAAGTTGTTGATCATCGTTCTTTATGTTGATGATCTCATATTGACTGGTGATGATCAGTTGTTCATGTCTTGCAAGCAGGACCTTGCAACAGAATTCGAGATAAAATACATGGGTCTCATGCATTACTTCCTTGGCATGGAAGTGTGGCAGAAGGATGGGGAGTTATTTGTGTCTCACGGCAAGTATGCCAATGAGATACTCAGGAGATTCCACATGGAGAAGTGTAAGCCCATGCAGACTCCTCTAGCTGGTAACTGGAGGAAGGATGATGCTACTTCAGGGGAAGTAGTGGAAGCTACTTCAGGGGAAGTAGTGGAAGCTACTGTGTACAAGCAACGTGTGGGTTCACTGATGTACTTAGTGAGCACATGACTAGATTTGTGCTATGCGGTGAACCAGCTGAGTCAAGAAATGGTTCCACCTACCAAGACATTTTGGAAGGTGGAAAAGCATGTATTGAGATACCTCAGAGGCACATCTCAATATGGATTATGGTACAGAAAGACAGAGGGAATGAAGCTACAGGGCTTCACTCATACAGATTGGGCGGGGAGTACATCAGATCGGAAGAGCACATCAGGAGGGATTTTCAACCTTGGGTCAACAACAGTTTCTTGGTACAGCAGGAAACATAGGTTGGTTTCACTCAGCTCAGCAGAGGCAGAATACATAGCTGCAAGTCAGGAAGCATGTGAGGCCATCTGGATGCGGAAAATCCTAGTTGGTTTGTTTGATCAAAGGATGGATCCAACTATGATCTATTGTGATAATCAGAGTTATATCAAACTCTATGAGAATCCAGTATTTCATGATAGGTCCAAGCACATCTACATCCGGTATCATCATCTTAGAGACTGTGTAGCGAGGAGGATCATGTTGTTGTAGTATATTTTGATAGAGGAGCAAGATGCTGACATTTTGACAAAGGAAATGTCAAAGTGTAAATTCGAGTTCCATAGAGACAGGATTGGGGTGGAAAATAATCCCTTTCTTGTTGAAAGGGAGTGTTGAAATGTGGCAACAAGAATATTCCAATTTAATTTGTCCTTGAATTAAATTGTGAATTAAAATTGAATTTAGTCTTAACATCTACTTGGAAATAATCAATTAATTTATTTTGAATTAATTAGTTGGAGAAAGTCAAGTTAGAAGTCTTTCTGAAGTCATGCAAGAGTTATCCCTTAAATTAAGGAGATAAGATTGAGTTATCCCTTAACTCAAGGAGATAAGCTTGATCTATATTTGAGTTGTAATTAGTTAACTCAGTGTATTGAGTTAAATCCAATTAAATTAGTTCCAAACTGTTTGAGGAACTAATTATGAGTTAACATTCAGTTGATGCATTAATGCACTCAACTAGTGTACTCCAGTTAACTGAAGATTTTCTCATTAGAAACTCATGCATGTCTATTATGAGAAAGACCCAGTTGAGATTAATGTCAAGGACAGTGTACTATTAATTGCATGTTTTTTCCTATAAAGAAAACTCATGCATGAAGTCTAGGAAATTCATCCTTGAGGATTGCGCAGTTTTGGAGGATTAGTGTTCCACTTGGTAATAGGAGGATAACCTAGGAGAAACAACGCAAGGAAATAGGAGCTTTGAGGGTAGAGAGGAAGGCTTGAGAGAAGCCAAGATTTCCTGTGAGCATCTATGAGGATTGTACTGAGAGCTGGCTAGCTGTGAGAGCTAAGGCTTTGTATAATTCCTATGTATTTCCACTGTATGATAATACAATAGTGTGGGGTTTTGATTTGAGGATTTCCCCAAAGTATTTCATTTGTATTGTGCGATTGATTATTCTTCTTTTGGTTATATTTTTCAGCTTGATCTTTTATCTTCCACAAATTGATAGTAGAAGTAGGTTACAGTATTATGCTTTGATTTATATTGCATTATCGGGTTAACCTACATAGATTTTCTACACTCCAGTTGATCCTAAAGTTGACCCTTCCCCTTCTTCCTCGTTTTTTTTCTTCCTCCACTTCTTTCTCTTCGCCTGGTGAAAGTATTGACACTGGTGACCATGTGGCTAAGAAGAAGAAGAAAGGGAAGAAGAAGAAGAAGAAAATTCAGCAGGGGGACAACCAAGCAACCATTGCTTTGAATGCAACTTCTGACAAGAAACCATCCGATAAGCCTCACAAAGTTCGATATCCATGAAAAATTTGTATGGGAGACCATCTTCTTCAAAATTGTATTGATATTCCTCAGATCTTAGAAGAATGGTCTTCTCGTTCACATCGTCTTGTGCCATCAACTTCTGGAGATCATGTTGGTGACACACCATCAATTGGTGGTAGTAAAGTTCATGGAAAGAAGGGTAAAGTTAAGTTTCCCTATAGGTTATTTGAAGGGAATCACCCCATTCACCTTTGTCCCTATTTGGATGAAGCCCAAAAAGTGTTCGATAATTGTCCTGCTTCTCCGCAGCGACTTCCATTTGGTTACAGGATACTCTCCCTTAATCCTCCACTAGTTGATGGAATGACTGACCTAAATCAACTTTCAGTCAAACCCACTCTCTCTGCATGTGAATCTCATGAGTCTATACCTAACCAATCACGGGTCAAGGAAACAGTTGACCTGATTTCACCTTCAGTTAATCGTACCTTTCCCGAAGAGAGCGAATATGATACCACTCAGGTTCTTTTCATTTCTTCAAATTCCAATGAGCTTGGGGGCAATCCTCTTGTTCCATCAAGATAGGAGGAAAATCCTCCCGCTCTCGTAACTCAAGGGGTTAATTATCCCGTTCTTATGGTACCCCCTCCAAGTAGTCTAGTCACTTCCTTTGATTGGAATTGACTGGCAGGATGTCGTCTTCCTTCTTATGTGCCTTTCCATATCATAGTACAGGTTTGTAATATGATTGTACCTAGCACTATTATAGATGAAGGTGGATCTATGAGTATCCTTTCCTCCATTGTTTGGCAAGCGATTGGTTTGCCGCCACTTGTGCCTGTTACCCAGAATCTGTTGGCTTTTAACAGAGGAACCAGTCAAACATTAGGGATCCTTCCCCAGTTGCCTATTACTTTGGGAGGAAAAATTGTTTATCGCAATGTGATGGTAGTCCCAGGCCATTTAGATTACAATTTACTTCTTGGGTGTGACTATGTTTATGACATTGGAGCTATTGTTTCAACACTCTTTCGAGTGATGTGTTCCCCACATGAAGGCAGAATTGTCACAGTCGACCAACTTTCATTTCCCAGTCCAAATATGGATTCTAGTCAACCATCTTCCCTAAATGGTCCTTTTGTCCCAATGGTATCTTCCCCACCATGGGTCAATTATGTTGCAACCCATTCCATGCCTACGTCAACTGATGATCAATTCTGTGATGTTGTGCATTAGGTATTGGGGGCATCGGAACAAGATCTTGGATTCCTTGTTACGGATCCCTTCTAGAGCATTGTTCTCCCATCAGATGAGAACCTCTTGGAAGTCATGACCTCTTATGGGTCATGAACAAGGAATATGAGGATAGTTCTTTTACTGTGTCAACCTCGTTAACAAATGAAACAGGTCAACGAGCATAGTTCCTTGTCTTGTGTCAAGCTCATGAAAAAATGAAATAAGGAAAATGAGCATAGTTCCTTGTCTTATGTCAAGATCATTAAAAAATGAAACAGGGAAAATGAGGATAGTTCCTTGTCTTGTGTCAACCTTGTTAAAAAATGAAACAAAGGGTATGAGCATAGTTCCTTGTCTTGTGTCAAGCTCATTAACAAATGAAACAAAGAATATGAGGATAGATCTTTTACTGTGTCAAACTCATTAAAAATGAAACAGGTCCCAGAGCATCGTTCATTGTCTTATGTCAAGCTGAATAAAAAATGAAACAAAGAATCTGCCTTGTGTCAAGCTCAATAAAAAATGAAACAAAGAATCTGTCTTGTGTCAAGCTCATTAAAAACTGAAACAAAGTCCCCTGGAGAAAAGTTCCAAGTCGAGTCTTTGATTAGATCTTGTAAAATCCAAGTCGAGTCTTTCACATGATCTCATAAATGAACCTTCATTGCATCCACCTGATAGCCACAAGTAGTCTACTTAGGTGAATGCAATGAAGCTTGGGGGGCATGCACCTAGAATCGAGTCGTCATGTTGGGGGCATGTAAACTAATCTCAAACATAGTTTTTTGTTCCAAGCTTGTCTAAGCATATAGTTTTTTGTTTCAAGCTTGTGTAAACATGAAATTGAATCCAAGCATAGTTCCCTATGGTTCAAGCTTATAAAAATGAACCCATCTCCATTTTAACCCTCGTGATTTCCATTCTATCTGCCTCTTCCATCATAAGAGCCTTGGTTTTTGTCCTTCCATTGTCACTATCTACTTGGTCGATCATACGCTTTCACTTGGTTGTGTTACCCTTTTTGAGGAACAACTGCAATGAGTGGTCTTATTAGCCAGCCTCTTCACATAAATCAACATGTTTTGAGAAGTTCCAACATCACCAGAACTAGTTGCTATCCTAGACACCACTCGTTCCTCTAAGTGGAGTCCTCTTTAAGCTCTTTTCAGACTCTCTAAATATGAAAATATTGTCAAGTGCTTGTCCTTTTCAACTCGTTAACGAATTGGAAATGACATATACTCAGTATAAGTTTAACCCTTTTCTGGACTGAGATAGATTATTTACGAAAAAGGAATACGTTGATCGAACATGGTCAATAGGTTCTCTCTTAGATTATTTTATGGCTTTTCAGTCTTCAGAGACAAACTTACAAAAAGGAACTTGTGGATTTTTCTTTTTGTTCCTTTTCAAACTCTCTAAACATGAAAAGGACTGAGTTATCATTGTCGTTAAACTCGTTAAAACATCAAATAGCAACAAACTTGTCCATCATGACAAGGACCGAGTTTCACCTTCGCTAGACTCGTTAAAACATCAAATAACGATGGATTCACTTGAAGGGTGGAATTATACAACAAGCATATGTTATCCTCCTCAAGCTTGATAAAAAATAAAGAGGTACTGGTCAGCAATGACTGGGGAAAATGGGAAAAGGGGTAAACCACTTTATGGTAGTAGGCCGCTCTTGAAAATGACACTTTCACTTCATCTCTGTGACTACTTAGGTTGGGTCATCTGCTTGATGGTTATCACACCTATGGTCTGTCATACCATCTGTTACTTTGATTTTGGGTCAATGCTGCCAATTCATTCAATGTCGCTGACATGTTCAAGAGAAGTCACTCAGTTTAAATTCATCCTTTTCAATACTCATAAACCTTCATTTTCATGACTGCCATTCTTGAACCTTGTGTTGTCAATCACATTCCGTCTCCAAAATCATTACACTCGTTTTGTGTTGTTGATGTGGGATACATCAAGGCCCTCTTGCAACGAGTCACTGCTTATTGACATCAACACGTTATCCAAGAAGTTAACTTAGAAAAACCCTTTTAGTAACTTGGGGCTTGCATACATCAATGGCAAGTTTCTTTCTTCCAACGACAGGTTGACTTCACTGGCCTTCAACCAAAGGACTTTGTATGGTATTCGACATCAAAACATCCATTCACACCATGCAAAATGTATTGTAGTACCTTGAGGATCATTATCATTATCAGTGATTTCTCTCGCGTTTGTTAACGGCTTACATCATTAGCTGGTAATCAGACGGTGTCTTCCCATGTTCGACTTCAAATCACATATTCACATGGTTATTCTCATACTTGAGCAAACGATTAAACGAGATAGAAGACCCTAGATCTAGTTTCATCCATCCGGGCTACGATTTCAGGAAAGTACCAAATCATCTGTACGATGGCTTTACACTTATGGTCATCCCATCATGGGTCTATATCTATAGACGACTATCTATGTACATGTAAATTAATTTTATATGCTGAGCATGTGTATGCCTTCCCTCAATGGTTCATGAAAAAACCAAAATATCATGATATTATGTATTGTAATTGATGCAGGTTACCATCCGCTTCAGGATCTCCTCATCACATTATAAAGCATATCACTCGACATTATCATTTTCGACTTCATGCTTTAGAGGGAAACTATTATAGGTCTATTGTTGTTGTGATGAGTAGATTGCTAATCTTGTTTTTACATGGGTATAATACATTGGTTGATAATGTGAAATCAGATTGTAAATGTCTAGTAAAACGATATTAGGATGCTTGGCAATGCAACGAACCGACATTGTGCAATTGTTGAATTGCTTAACAATGTAAACAAAGAAACTCGTCAATGTATACGTACAACTATGTTTTGATGGTCTATCATAAATGTGTCATGTATTTCAAAGTTGCTCAAGATTTCAATGACATCTATTTTTTCTGCACGATAATGGTCGTAGGAAATTTCTCGTATTACAGGTAATGATTTTTCCAGTTTGACACCCCTCAAAATACATTATTTTTCAGTCACGTCAGTTGCATGTATGATGCCATTTAGATGATGAAAATAAAGAGAGCTAGAGTGTTTCTTGCAGGCAGTGAAATAAGGCATAATATTGTTTATAGTTCTAATAGTTGTGATTGGAGTACTACATTTTGTGCATACATTTTCGAATGGCATTGCATATATGCTAATTGCTTTAAGATATCCTTGAAAATGTTGTAGAATTAATATAGAAAACATATACTTAGTAACAAAAAATCAAATTTTCTTCTTATTTTTTGTTCTTTATCCATGTCTATTTAAATAACATGATACAACTTATTGTGCATATTCCACTTGGCGAGGAAAACAAATTTCTTGGACTGTCAACTTGTTTTCCTTTGTTCACTGTAGAAATGAATGTTGACTGTGATGTATGCATTTTTTTTGTTTTGTTTTTCAGCTATATTTCTTAGCAATATCATCGGAAAAATGTTTTGTTGCAAATATCTTTGAATTGTAACATGTGTTAAAATAGGTTGTGTACTTGAACATGTTATATTTGCAATATTTGTAAAAAAATACATGAGAACCATACAATACATGAATATTTTTTTCCTTGAACATTGAAGTATACCGACCTATGTATATTTAACTTGTTTTTTATTTCAATGAACTTCGTAACAATAACATTTTTAAATAAAACAAAGCATATTGTAGATTTATCATGTTCTCCATTATCGTCATTGCTTTCCATAACATATTTCGTTGCCAAAATTGCAATAGCTACGATTATACCTACTAGAAAGGCATTGTCGCTGCGTGATAGATTTGCAATTGTCATGTTTGGAAAAAATCGGGACTCTGCACAAACATAACAAATGTTTTCTACCCTGCTAAAACTATTTAGACAAATAGTTTTCTCACAATCACCACAATAATATTTAGGCTTTGGAATAATTTCAAAATATTTAATAGAAACATCGAAATTTATAATAAGATTTGACTCATTCTACTTGATTAATGATGATGGCATAAGCAATGTTATTGTCATTTCTTCTTTCTTATCTGTTAAGACTGCACGAAGTACTATTTTTTACTTATTTGTTTTTTATCCAAATTGTATCATTATATTATTTGTCATCCATCTCGATGCATTTGGAGTGGAAAAAGTGGAGGAATCCACTCACAAGGCTTTTTTTACAAACGGGACCTAATTTGGCGAAACGAGGTTTGAAACCTTCCAGAATAGTTTTGAGGCATCAAATGACATTTTTTGGGGGTAAAAATTTACCGCTTTAGTGCATCACCTTTTCATGCTATTATACACATAGATACCTTTCCAACAGCGCAACAAGTGCGTCAATCAAATTCGCGTGAAAAACTTATGCCACTCAGAAGTTGACCTTCTTGTTTTCACACCTATAGTTTGGGAGGATGTCGCATTAGACCCCATTATTCATGGAAAAGGGGCCAGCCACCTGTTTGTGATGTAAAAGACTATAGAAGATTCTATTTTGTAACTCTAGTTAAGAGTTGATGTAGTCAAACTTAACCACTAGTAGGCTATCAAGTTGTGTTATAACTGGGCCACTAGGAGGAAGAGGCATTCCATTTTTTTGAGAGAATTTTGTTCCATAGCTGATCAGAGATGTCCAAGAGAGATAAAAGCTAGAGCACACGGAGAGGATTTATGCACTGTAGCAACCCATGTGCCACAGTCATTACTTCGTTGTACCTGCATCCATATTTTCAGACAGAGAAAGAGAGTGAAGCAACCTCACCTTCCAGTTGGGTTTTCTCGTGAAAGGGTTTCCCATAGAGCATAAATTGTGTCTTGTGTGTGTGTGCGTGCTTATTTTGTTGTTCTCTATTTTTATGCATAATTTCCATTCACATGCATGCACTAATTACCGTAAAATATACAAATCTAGAAATTAAATAAAACTGTAATAATGTAGAATCTCATATTTTTAATATAGTATTATCAGATCTATTGTGACGAACTGTCCAGTGGAATATCCATGGTAGTTTACGAATAAGTTTTTTCCAAAAATGTTCGATATACGACCAAGAAAACACCATGGAATTTTTTTCCAGTTATATTATTACTGATATCTTTGATCAACGATGGCATCAAATTGACTTCCTTTTGCCTAATTATAACCATTGAATTGAAATACGTTTTTTTAAGAAAAATAAAGCAAGAATAGAAAAACAAAAGCAGGTAAAAAAAAGAGGAAAAAAGGAAAAATTTGATAGAGAGTTAATTGATTTTGTGCATAAGTACCTATTTGTGTTTATTTCTTTGATATTTTTCATTGATTCTATTTTGTTTATTGCAATATATGTTTCTGTGGTACTGCTCATTGCTATGTCCACACTGTCATCCATGTCTATTCTGACATCATTCGAATTCAGTAAATTTTGCCTATTCACAAATATTACACTAAAACCACTGCTTAAAAGAACACTATAATTGAAACTAAGTAACAATTGTCTAAAGAAAACGGTTAAGATAAAGAAAATTCATTAGTAATGTACAAAAAATTAGATGGATTTTAGTTTTAGAAAATACGAAAGTCTTATAGAAATGTTCAAAGTACTTTTTTACTTGTAAATGTTTTCCTGAATCCAAATCTATAAGTGTCATATGTTTCTTGGAAATAAAAAAATAAAAATTATTTTCGTTATAATACGTTAAAAATATGGCCCAAAATAAATGGTATCACACACAACAACAAAAAAAACAAAAAACAACAACAGTAATTGCGTTGTGTAATGTATATATAATTGAAGTACAAAAAATAAAATAGAAACATGCCTCTTAGAAGAGTTATGATTGTTTTTAACAATATCTATTATGATTGTATTCATTTTTGTTGCTATATTGATATGAGTTACATAAAATATACAAAAGTAAGAAAAATAAGAGTTTTTAATTCCATAGCACGGAAGTACTTCAAAAATAAGAACTATATGATAGTAATGTATTTTGTCCAAACGTTTTTTAGTATTATCGCATCATATAGTATTTAAACTTAATACATCATTACCATAGAACTGTCATTAATGCTACACATTTTGGAGTTTCGTTCTAAATGACAGTCACTCACAATCTGCAATTACGAGAATAATATTGTACATCCCAAATGAGAATTCTATATCTAACCAACTCTCTTGACTTGTGTTTATAATGTGTATGCTAAAAATATTACATGATGAACACCTAGCGAATGCTTCTACGGACAACACAATGAAAATTAGTAAGTGGTATTTTGACATTAGCATATGAATATTAAACATACGTATTAGTCACTTAAGACAGTTGGACTAGTAGATAACATTAATAATAATAATAATAATAATAATAATATAATAATAATAATAATAGGAAAAGAAAATATGTTGGATTACGGATATTTAAGTTTAATGTCTTTCCTTAAAAAAAAATCAACACCATGTGTTCCTAGATGAATTTACATAGTTGTTTTGTTTTTTTTTTTGTTTTTTCCCCATTAAGAAAGGATAACAGTTTAGAATTGCTTTTATAGCCCAATTGTGAAGAGTATCATTGTTTTTTGAACTTATGAATATTAAACATTCATCTATAAAAGTAAATCGTTAGTGATTTTCCTTTGTGATTAACACAAATATATATTCGGCAAATCAACATACACGTGAGGCATACGTTTGCCTAATTGTGATGATTGTTCACAAAATCAAACTTGCAATTAATGTTTTAAAGTTTCATAAGACCTAAATCAAAGCAGATCACCTATAGAGCTTTAAACACTATAGAGCTAGTTTCTCAATATCTAGAAATTGTAGATAAATATCCAAAGCCAACACCTCACTCAACTTCTAAGCTAGGCCTGTTATGGTTTTCTATAAATTAGGTGGAAAATGAAGATGGCATCAAAGATGGACCCATCAATAACACTGTGGAGGAATTGCTTCACCTTATAATTGAAGGGCTTGCATCACGCAGAGGTCACTAGTGAGTTTAGCCCATGTGTTTAGTGCCTATTGATTTCCAAGAGGTAGGCAATGTTCACCATACATGCAAATGTGTAGATATCTGTGACCATCAGTTGTTGTGACAAGCAATGAGATTATTGGTGATATTTTAAGTGTAAACAATGCTTATGTTCATATTTCTGAATATGTTTCAAACTAGACATATCTGTGCAAGTGGAGAAGAACTATGCTTTTAAGAGGAAGCTTTTAATGTGTGGATTGCCTTACTTAGCACAAAAGGCTTGTATGGCTAAGAATTTAGTATTAATTAATTCATATTTGCTCAAATTGTCTATGTTTAGATTATTGATAATAATTTACTTGAAAATAATGCATATTATTGCTATTCAATTGATTATGTATTTTAGTATTAAAAATACATACTTTATGCTTATATTATTAATAATATTTTACTTGTAAATACTGTATATGTTTGTATTTCTGAATATGTTTCAAATTAGGCATTTGTGTGGAAGTGTGGAAGAAGTCCATTATACAGAGAAAGATTTCAATGTGTAGTTCGTTGCACTTAGCAATAAAGGATTTTATTTCTAATAATTTAGTATTGAACAACGCATATTTGTTGTTCACAATAGCACCAAAGCAAACACTTGACTTATACGATATTGTTGCTAATATTTTAGTAAAGACTTTTATTTCTAAAATTTTAGTATTAAACAATGTATATTTGTCGTTCACAATAGAACCAAAGTAAATGCTAGACTAATATGATATTTTTCTAATATTTTAGTGGAATCCATGTTTCATCCACTTTTCTTTCATACATGCTATACCTGTACACGCTTGCTCAACTGCTTTCCCACACATCATTCATACTCTTCATAGTAAAATCTCTGCATAATGAAACATAATCATATTCGTCATTCTCCCACACGTATCTCGTCCTTCGTAAACATATATATGATATATGATATGGGAATTACAAAACTGTCTTTGCACAATGAAATATTATGTGAAGATTTGTTCGAGAAATTGACAAATATATCTCATGTTCTGCATAGTTAAATCTATGCACAATGAAACATAGTAATAATGTTATATTAACATTAACTTCCCAATACACTCATCATTTAAAATCTATGTTGATGTATACGATATTATTGGTGATATTTGTATTTCCAAATATCTTTTTGTATTTCTAAGAAGAGGTTTGTATTTCATCCAGACTACTTGCTCCACACAACCACAACTGCACAACTTTTTCCATACACGCTATATCTAGACATGTAACTCTATTGTGCGTAGAGGTCCGCATTTTGTCTACTAAAGGATTTTATTACTAATATTTTAGTAAGCAATTGACATATACAATATTATTAATGATATTTGTATTTCCGAATATATTTTTATATTTGTTTGGATAGGTTCGTATTTCGTCCACATTGTTTGTTCCACGCTGCTTTCTCTGCACAACGACAACTGCAAAGATTCTTTTGTACGCGTTATATATGGACATGTAACTCTATTGTGTGGAGAGATCCATATTTCATCCACTAAAGTATTGTATTGCTAATATTTTAGTAAGCAATTTCCATATACGATATTATCGGTGATATTCATATTTTTGGATATCTTTTTGTATTTGTGCGGAGAGGTCTATATTTAAACTACATTTGTGTCTCAATCCATGTTTGTTCCGCATAACAACAAAACTTCTTCCATACACGCTATATCTAGATACATAACTCTATTCTACAAAGAGGTCTACATTTTATTCACATTTCTATGTAATCTATTTCATCCACTAAAGGATTTTATTGCTAATATTTTAGTAAGCAATTAATGTATATGATAATATTGGTCATATTCATATTTTCAAATATCTTTTTGTATATGTGCGGAGAGGTTTGTATTTCATCCACATGGATTCTTCTACATTGCTTACTCTGCACAACGACAACTGCGCAAATTCTCCCGTACATGCTATATCTGGACATGTAGCTCTATTGTGTAGATAGGTATGCATTTCATTCACTAATACACAACTGCTCTTCCACACATTCTACGTACTCCACACATTAAAAGCTCTACCCAAGGAAAGACAATAATATTCTTGTTTTTCCCACACATATATGGTTATTCATAAACATTCATACGCTATATGGTTTGGAAATTTATAAAAATGTTTCTACATTTATTCTTTGCATAGGCTGTGCACACACAAAACCACCTTTGCATGGTTACTTGCGTACTCAATAACAACATTCAATCAATAATTGACATTTGAAACTTTTATTAATTAAATTAATAGACTTTCCCTAACTACACACTTTCTCTATTGATTACTTAGTAGGCAGGTACATATTGCTACGTTTCTACTTCCAAACAACCATCCCTATCACATGTTTTGCACAAGAAATGCTCCGTAAAAAATTTTTGTCTCTTCAACAAACTTGATAATTACGATAAAGGTACTTAAATTTTGTTTTTTTATTATGAACTAAGCAATGAAATTCATACTATCAACAATATTTCATTGAAAATTCAATTTAGTATATACAAATTGCCACTTCACAATATTATCTCACTTTGCATTATTTCAAAGAATTAAAATATTAAACATAAAATCATGATTTTGAAAGCATTGAAATATTAAAATTAATGTGTATTCTTAAAATTAATACAAAATATAAATCTTTGAAGCTTTGGTTATGATTTTGAAATCATTAAAATATTAATCTTAACGTATAAATTGTTATTAGTTGATTTAACCGAAAAAACGAGAAGGTCTATTCAAATTCGAAACGGCAACACATCTAATGTTCATTCTTATTAATAGTCTAATGTTCACATTTGTTTTCTAGTAGTCTCATGTCAATACGACTCTTATGCATTTTAATAGGTAAAGCTTGTACAATAGTGGTTGTGCGGACGAAGAACGTGGTTGTACGAAGGAAGCGTGTATGGAAGAAGCATGTGTGGAGGAAGTTGTATGGAGACTAGAGTGAATCAATTAATTTAGTATTGTATATAAATTTTAAACGAAAATTTAGAGTCTTTAATTATGCAACAGAGCAACCTTTGAGCATAAGCACAAATGTCATTGAACACCTTTTGCAGACTGACTATGATTTCCTCACTTCAACAAAGTAGAATTGTGCATTTTGCTATGCTTTATTCTACTAAACAATAAAAGCTAGCAGTACAACAACAAATTGCCACATGCCAATTGGATGATTCTCCTTTTTGGCATTATTTTCTAGGTTTATTTTACATGCAAGATTCTTGCGGAAGAAACTGTGCATAGGTGGATATGCGGAGGAAGTGTGTGTGGAGAAAAAATGCTCACTATTCGGAAATATTTTTGCGGGGAGAATCAATTAATAAGAAGTAGACGCAACTATGTTGCATTGTATCTCCTCAGTATATTTATTATCTTAGTAAATTTCTTATCATTATTGTGTGTAAACTCGAATGTCAATGTTTGATCATAGGGCGTTATCGAGTGTGGTTTTCATTGTTGTTTTGATAGTGAAGTGTGATGAAATGTGGATCCGCCTTAATTAGCTACAGAGGCAGGGCGATATGCATTATTTATCGCTAAGTCCAACAATTTCCTCGGTCTTATTTTGAACAACAAATATGCATTATTTCATACTAAAATATTAACAATAAAAAACCTTTAGTGCAAAGTGTTGTGTTCTACACATTGAAAGCTTCCTCCGCACAATAGACTTCTTATACACTTCTGGACACATGCCTTATTTGAGACATATTCAAAGATACAGACATAAGCATAAAGACTTGTTTATAGTTATCTTTGCAAAAATAGGCATATAAGCGAAATTGCGGATTAAGAGCAATGTGTGGAGGAAGATTTGAAGCTTTCATCGTTGGAATCTCTGTACTCCACACAAAATGATGTTTGCAAAAAGCTCTGCCACTACTCTAGATAAAATTAAAAATATGATGACCGTGAAAATTATTTACGTTTCATAGCAAAATGAACTATTCTCATGTTTCATGTTATTAGAATATATGTATCAATAACATAATATAAATGCTCAAAGCATAAGTCTATAACATTAAACAATACAATCATAGTAACAATAACTGTATCGAGTTTCAAATTTCAATCGTCATAGATATAGATGAAATAAATAAATAGAACACAAATGAATAGAAGATCAAATTCCAAGCATTAAGAACTATGATTCTCGGCGCAAATTTCTTGTATCGGTAATGAAAATGATCAATGGCTCAGTTCATTAGATCATTCACTCCACTATTGTGGAATCTTCTCTTTAAGTACTTTCTTCCGCATTTGCCAAATCTAAATACATGAAATGCAATATGCAAAAAGAGAGTTTCAAAAGAAAGTAAGCAACATTCAGTAAATAGACTATGTGACATCAGTAAAATTAACAAATCACAATGATTGAATAATAGTAAATAGAAAACAAATATGCAAAGATTTAAGGACACTTACAATTTGTGAAAAAATATAGGCTAATTGTTTGACTATTGACTGCCTCCGTAATGCATGGAATCTTAAACCAATGTCTTCAACTTAGCTTAAATGAATTCTTTCATTGGTGCCATTGTAATCTCTAGCCTCACATGTTGATCGAATAATTGTTTTTCGATTTCCATTACCTCCTCTTGTAACTAAGCAGTTAACATAGATTTCTTTTCATTAATATTGACAAAGTCAACTATCCATTTGTCAATTTCTTCTGTAGTAAAATTAATTATAACATCAAACTGCTTTGCCATTAACTAGTTTCTCTTTTTAGTTCCAATGTTAGCGTATCTTTTGTAATCAATTTAGAATTTTATATAATGCATGGACCATCTAGATCTTTAAAAATTTGCATGGCCTTTAGAAACACATCACTTCTTATATTCTCTATTCTCTTACATTTAGAAATAATGTTTTATAATGTATTGATTATTTCAGACCATCCAACTTTGATTTGCCTCATTCGATTAACATTTGGTAGTTCTTTATTTTTCTTGTCCAAATCAGACATAAATTCAAGCTTTTGACAAAAAGAAAGCAAGTCATTGTTGGCAAAATGCTTGTCTTCGGTAACATTATTTGTGAGCAAATCGAAAAATGAGTTGATTTGTTGTGCTACCTATAGTAGAATAGAAATTGTCTTCCATACATGCTCAATGATTTTTAATCTCTTGCATATATTACTGACTATATGACATTTGTTGCATTAACCAGTTGTTGTGCTCCAATAAATCCATGAGATGTGCTAATAGTGGGAATTGGGGATTGTTGAGTTCGTATTCAGACTGGAGTCATTAACCAAGGACCCATATGTAAAGCATTTTCTGTATTGTTGCTTTTAGTACCGGGTTCTTTGTGCCATTTATTCCTCAATAAACACTGCAAGCACATTCCTGGTAGCTTCATGCAATTTCAAAACATATGTGACTACAATTCCATACATATGAAGATGTGTTTCTGTTGTATCAATAACATTCTTACATGCATCATTACTTTTTCAATTTTCAATATTTTACTTTCTGTGTTATAGTTTGTATCTTGAAAAGTGACAAACTAATCATCGAAAATAGAAAATTATTTGTCAATTTTCTTCATTATTTTCTTGTTTCCATTCAAAGCACTATTGACCCAATTAGGTAGTGGAGTTTCATCTCCTCGTTGATAGCTTCTTAACTACTTTTTGTTTGCAAAGGACTTTTTCATTTTTCCAATTGAGGCTTCTTATCATATTTGGTAGCTGATAGTTGATTGTGAATCAACTATGCAGCTTCGGTATCTTTTCATTTTCTTTCACTTGAAGACGAAGACAAATCAATTTCAAGTATGCAAAAATAATATTGCACAAATTTTTCGCTTCTTTGTTTATGTATTGTTTCACTGCTAATACTTGCTTCTTCAACAATATCTCTAATATTAATTACTCCTTCTTCATTATTTCTTGCAGTACTATGACTCTTTTTGCTTTCATTTGCAACTTTTGTCAACAATCCCTCACATTTGATCATAGCTAGATGTTCGACAAATAGACCTTATGGATCAACGTGTCGTGAGCCTTCAATTTCTTTTAAATTAAAACAATGAAAAGACCTCACAAACTCTACAAGATGACTTCCATTCTTCACACTTACTCGACCAATGGCAAATGACAAAGAAATAAATCATTTACTCTTTTTATGTTCAAATTTAACCTGAAAATCATAATATTGTCCACAGACTTCAACAACAAAATACCTGTCCATAACAATTTTTGGAAGCAATAGTGGGTTACCTCGAAACCCACAAATTCAAATAACTATACTATTTTCTCTTTCTTCATGTATGCCTTTCCTCCGGAGAAAAAATTTTCCTTCACCAGATATTCAACGGGGTTGTCGTCTAGTTATCATGAAAATAAGTTGTTTTACAAAAATATCTTGAATTACACACAAAATTGAAATAGCTTGTTTCTTTCATAATATGGGATAGCATAAGTGCATCAGTTCTTTGTCAAAACTGAAATTAGGATTATGTGGCAACTCATCAAAAGTGTGACTCGAAATGAGGGTTATTATTAGATACACCATCATGAAAAACATATTGCTCTTCTGCAAATCTACTAATTGAAAACAAAACTCATTTGAAATAAGATCAACCCAATCGAATACACAATTTTTTTTATATGAGTAATAGAGCACATAGAGAATGGAACTTGGCAAAGTGCCAGTAGTTTCTAGGCCCATTAAATGCACATACAACCTACAAAACTCTCTAAATGGTTCTCTAAATAAAGTGATATATAGAGAGGAAAGATCATAAGGAACCTCAAAATCTGGCAAAGCGAACTCCTATAAGATTTTCAAGCCTTTTTCCTCTGATACTAGAAATCTATTTGCATTTGACAAATCTAACCACATATTTAGAATCGATAGCTTCAATATCCACCTAAATGTCTCCACACTCAAAGAAATACCAGTATCTTTGGATGATAGTATAATTATTTTTGTTGCCAAATCAAACTTATCTGTGCATAAATAAACTATTTCATTGAAATCAAATACCTCTGGAATGCATGCAACATTCTCTATTATGATAAACCAGATATTATCATTGTTCTTCTCCTGCATCAACATGTTCACATATCACTCATACGTAGTTGACCATCGAAAGCTCTAATCGATGAATGCAAGTGAGTTAATAATATCAATGCAAATAGCTTCTTTCCTTCCCATTTAAGTTATTTCTACAACAAACTTTGAAATATTTTTGTCAACCAACAACACTTTCAATGAACTATAGGTATAGATCAACAATATGCTAAACAAACACCACTTGTTACTATTATGTCTATGAAATCCCTTCTATAGGACATTTCCAATATATATCAACTCAATATAGAAAAATATGCATTTACAACAAATAGAATAAATAAATCATATAATCTAACCCTGCCACTATTCTCGCTAGAAAACATTAGAATTTTGACACGATTTTTAGAAAACCTGGCACATTTTTGTTTGTTTGTTTGGAAATTGGAATACAGTTGTCAAGCTGCAGGATTTTTCACTACCAAAATAATTGTTGCTAATGCTAAATTCTCTACCTTTTCGTTTCTGATACAAGTTACTATTCTGCACGTGAAATGAGTTTTACGAAATAAAAACCAAATCTTGAAATTCAAAAATTAGTTACTCCATGTACGAAACAAATTAAATGTGGAACTTTTCTAATAATGAAAAATAGCTTCCAATTATCAACAATCACATCAGATACTATATTAATGTTAATGAAGAGGTAATAACATTTACGTTTCTAATTATGTGTCGATCTGTCCATTTCAGCAAATGGGTACTAAAATGTTAATGGCATTATACCATCTACAAAATGGAAAAACCGCACTCCACACAATGAAAGCGCTTTGTTTTTTGTGTTTCTTGTTCTTATCCTTTATTTCACTTCTACATAATGCAATTTTGCAATTCCACCTCTTTTCCATATGCGGTGCCTCCCACATTGATTACAGTTACCAACAAAACTTCAGCTATAACATTATTATTATTTATTTATTTTTGCAAACAAGTTTTCACATATAACATGATTTATAGAAATACTTAATTCCACATATGCATTTGTTCCTTGTGAAGCCGCTGCACGCGCACAACCACTTCCACACAACTAGTTCCTTATCCAGTAAATTTTAACAAATACTTATTTATAATTGGCTATTGTAACTTTTTTGACTTGCAACATAATCTTTAATATGGTTTTCGCACAACAAAAAGCTTCTAACAATAAAACACATTTCTATGTTCAGTAGGTATTTTTTCCCCAAGGAAAAATCGTAACTTTCATTACATAAAATATTGAAAATTACATGTTGTAGATGTTGCTAAAGGAGCATATGTCAAAACTGGTGGCATTGCCACACACTATATAAATTCTATGAAGTGGATGTTACATGGTTGTAACTGATAAGATGAAACATAATAAATATACAAAATCATAGGTCTATGAACCTGCACAAAATGACTGACAAAATATGGAGTTTCGTCTATGATCCGTGTAGAGTCAGGTAGTTGTTGCCCCCTAGGCATGATGATCTATGAAAGGCATGTGGAAATACTAATAGAAGTCGTCTCCGTTATGTTCCCGAATCATCCAATAACCAATAGGTTGTTGCACTACTTCCTTGGAAAGGTTATCGGAAATCTAGTTCCTCTCCCTGTAGATATGATGACAAGATATATAGTCAAACTGAGATTTTAAAGTAATAATTTCATCCAGCAAATTCCTGAGTGTGTGCACGTGACATTCAGATTGATGATTGAACCAATTAATGATAAGTTTAGAGTCACCAAAGATATGTAGTTGCCGACATCCTTTCTCAAGGGAAAAAATAAGGAGAATTCTAAGGCTATGAATTTCTGAAAATTTATTAGTGCCTCTCCCTAAACCCATCTTCATCTTGAAGTAATGGTCATCACTAAAATAATAATCTTCTCCACCACCACATCCAAATTTCTGAGTTGATCCATCAAAATAATCCCAAGGAAAGGTCTTGTCGATGGTTTCTACAGATATATTCATGTGTTGATGCTTTAGTTCTTCATCTGGCATCATATTGTATAAAGCAATGATGTGTGAACAAGAGAGCTTCCAGTTAGGGAACTTTTCTTGAAAGATGAGTTTGTTTCTTCCTATCTAGATACTCCAACAAACCAACAATGGTAGGTTTCGAAGTTTTGTTGGATGGGCTCGGTTCCACCATGATTCCTAAGCATTTTGAAAAGTAACTCACTGCCACCTGATATTGATAGCCAACGATTGATATATTTGATTCCATATTTGGGTAGTTGTAGGGCATTGCAAAATAAATGATTTATTGTTTCTACATCGTTCCTACATAATACACACTAGGAGGGTCACTAGAAGGTTTGTCATTGAAGGTTGTCTCCTGTGGGGACTTTATCACACAATAAACACCACATAAAGCACTTAGCTTTTGGTGGACCTTTTAATCTCCATAACGAACGCCACCACTAGAAAAAGTTGAGAGGCTCATGATCAACATAGATAGTAGGATATCCCTCTTTCGGAGTATATCTGCCATGCTGAGAAATTACCCAAACTAATTCATTTTCCCTTTCCTGAATTTTTATATAAGCCCCCAATAATGAATTTATATAGTTTGAAAATTCCTAATGCCATATCACAAGGATGCCAAGATCCTATGCAGATTTCCATGAATGTCCAAAAATAGTAGAATTTTTTGGGTTTGTTATTTGATCTGGATTCCTTACACCAGATGCCTCTAAGAATTGGATAAGTTCAGGAGGCAGAATGTGAGCATTTCCACTTCTGGACCATGTGTCCATTCCAATATGAACCTTCCCACCAGATCCTACTCTCCAAGCCAAACCTGCTCTGATGTATTCAAAGGAATTTAAAACAAATTGCCAAATCATAGAGATGTCAGTTATGTTCCATCTTGGCAATCTGATCCATTCATTAATGTGTTGTAGGCTAATGTATTTTCTGACGACCACCTTTATCCATAGACTGTTTGAGGTAAGGAGCTACCATCCCATTTTTTATGCAAGGGATTTAGAAAAACATACACGGTTCTTCATCCCCCAACCTCCCCACTTCTTTGGCATGGAAATGTGATCCCATCTTACCCATGCAAATGGCCTACCTTCATTGTTCCCTCACTAGAGGAATCTACAACATAACTGTTGGATTCTAGTTAATATTCCTTTTGGGATCCACACAAAGGACATCCAGTATACAGGGATTTCCTCCAACACCGATTTGATAAGAACTAAGTGACCTACCCTAGATAACCATCGATGAGGCCAAATATTTATTCTTCTTTCAACTTTTTCTACTAACCACATCTAGTAATCATTTTTATAGTTATTGGGTTTGAGCCACAATCCCAAATATTTGAGACCATCTTCAAAGGCTAAGAGCCTATATGGAAATCTCTGCTTTGCATAATCTAATTCATACTGTGTACACCCCATAATAGATAATGTGGATTTCTCTTGATTTCTCTCCATCCTTGTGGCCTCACAGAATAACTTAAGAATGACATTGAAAGAAGTTGAGTCAATGATAGTCCCATTAAGAAAAATGAGGACATCATCCACAAAACGTAAATGAGACAAAATGATATTTGTTGTTATTTTAACACCTTTTATTCTCCCCTTATTCTTTTCTTTGGATATCAATCTACTCAGGCCTTCCATGACCAACAAGAAAAGTAACAACAATAAAGGGCACCCATGCCTGAGCCCACACACTTCATGGAAAAAAATTGATGTTGATCCATTAATGAGAATATTGTATGCAACAAAGGATATACAACACATTATCCATTTTATGAAATCATGAGGAAATTCTAGGTGAGTCAATAAAATCTGCAGGTACAACCAGTTAGTCCTATCATATGATTTGGATAGATCAATTTTAAAAATCACACCCTTCATATTCTTAATTTTCAAAGAATGTAAACCTTCCTGAGCAATGCCTATAACTTCATGAATCTAGTGATTGTCCAAAAAAGAAAATTGATCCTTTGATATATGTTGTAATAAAATAGGCTTAATGTGATTTACAATGATCTTATAAATGCAATTACATAGAGAAATAGGTTGGAAGTCATCAAAGGTGCTAGACTTACCAGATTTGTGAATTAAGGCTATGAACGTAGCATTGAAACCATCATACATTCTTCCATTCATTCAACAATCTTCTATGAACTTGAGAAGATCTTGACTTATCAAATCAAAGAAGAGCCAAATAAAATTCCACAGACCATCCATCCGGGCCTGGACTCTTATCTTTTTAAAGCCATTTAAGCACTACCTCTAGTTCCCCTAGGGTTAGAGGCTTGTTCAGACCTTTAGTAAATTCCTCATCTACAAATCAAGGAAAAAGACTAGCTACCTTTATAATCTCTACCAGATATGCCTCCTCAGGTGCTTTAAACAAATTCCCAAATTTATTAATACCCAAGTTTGGTAGCCTGTTGAAGAATTGTACTGATGGGCCCTCCTCATCCTCTAAAGACCATATAGTATTGATAGCCTTTCGTCCTCTTGCATATTGTTGAAAAATATTGTACTTTGATCACCCGCTTGTAGCCATATAGCTATGCTCTTAAGCCTCCAAGTTTCTTCCCTTTCTTTTAATATCTTGAGTCTTTCTGATTCTAGGTGTATAACATAGGATTTAGCTTCAGTAGAAACAAACCCTCCTCTGTCTGGTTCTTCTAACCTGGGTAATTCAAATTCAATGTTCCTAAGAGATTATTCATCCTTATTTTTATTTTCCTTTGCCCATTATAATGTCCTCTTCTTTAGTCATAGAATATTTCTAGCAAAATATTCAGCCGACAACCTACCTTCAATCAGTGGTCTCTCCTACCATGTCTCTTTAACAATACAATGATATTCCTCATCCCTTAGCCATGTCGAATTAAATTTGAAGGGTGCCCTCAGTTTTGAGGATATACCTACTATTTCTAAATATATAGGTGAGTGATCCGATATTCCTCCTGAGCCAACCCATTTCCTAATCAATTCAAATTTATCCATAAGAGATTCCTTGATAAAGAATCGATCAAACCACCTAGCTAACATGACTTCCCCAATTCTTATATTTCTCCATGTCGGTTGAATATAAGCCACAAGTATGTCAATGAGTTTATTTTTCTCTAACATCTATTTGAAAAATTTCATGAGGGAGTCTACCTAAGCATGATTTCCCCATGATTCTGCACAACCCATAGAAAAATTTAAATCTCCCCCCAAAATTATGTTGTCCTCTTGCATAAACGAATACCTTATAATTGCCTCACAGAATTCCACCCGATTGTAATGAGGACCATATATATTTATAAGCCTACTATCCATCCCTAATTCTTTAGTAAAAAACATCCCTCATTAAGACTCCTTCCCTCCCCCAAATATTTATTAACTTCATTGATCTACAATTTATGCCTGTACCAATGCCTCCAAATCTGCCTCGAACATCTAAGGCATGGAAGGTCCATACCGGATTGATGGCTTCTAGAAGCACAATAATATGGGCATTGTCCCCAAGTGTATCTTGAAGAAAAATCACATCTACCTTCTCTAATTCTAATAGTCTCCTAATGGCTAGTTTTCTGGCAGGGCTAGCAAACCCTCTATAATTAAAGAATATCCACTTCATCGGGAAATCGGTTTCGGGTTGCCTCTTGCTCTAAGAACCCCATCAAGTGATAATTGTCTACCTTCTGCAACATCCATACTGGCCATATGGATAATTTTCAATATATAGGATTGCTTCCTCAAGAGGATTTGGGAATATTTGGAGGGGATGAGAGACTTATTCCTCAACCCGCAGCTATAGGCTATATAGCTAGAGATCTTAGATTATATCTATGGCTTGCATTAGATTTAGAAGAGGTATCCTCCCTTGTGTGCATAGATACTTGGGATGTTATAGGAATGGTCGGGAAAGGAGTCGGGAAACATGCAGGGACAGAGGTCGAGGGAGAATCAATCAAACTTAAATCACATAGAGATAAAATAACCCCAACATTTTGAGCAAAACATGATGTAGATGGATTATTCAAATTACAAGGTTCAAGAGATGGGAAGGAGAAATCAGTACCTGGAGGGGGACCAGTTGTTTATGCACGAGCTCAAGTTACCCTCGGTGATGGAGGATGGGAAGAGGAGACTTGTTTCCCTTTTTCCATGTCCATCCCTTCTGGCAGACAAACCAAACTCTTTTGTGGCATCTGATTCATGTCTATGGATCCAACTCCATTTCCTTATTTCCCATTCATAGACTCCTCTACCGTCTTATGTTTTGCAAGAAGAGGGAATTCCTTGTATAGATGACCAACTTCATGACACCTCCTACATCTAAAAGGAACCCCTTCATAGTCAAATTTTTGCAATATATTAATGCCCCACCATTGAAGCTTCAGGATTTCCTCCAACCCTTCTTTGGTATCCTTATGAACAAATATATGAGCAAAAGCCATCTTGCTAGATTCTACAAAATATTTATCATAATAAAAAAAAAAAACCCAGATCATTCCATATACATCTGAAGACATCTTCAACCCAAAATTAAAGTGGCAACCCAGGCATTCTAACCCAGATTGGTTCTACCCCCAACTTCTCTCTCTCTGGATCAAAAAGAGGTGACCATCTCTTCAACATAACTAGAACCATTTCAATATGCCAATATTTCATCAAAACCCACGAAGCATGTTTTGGCCTATTGGAATGTAATACAAACCATCCCCTAGTCATAGTCACCATAGTTGATATATTTTCCAATACTTGACCTCAAATCACTATGACCCATTTTTTCAGACGCATCGATGATTGATTTCTCCCACAAACCCTTCCTACCAGTACACGATATGTCATATCCATGAATTCATTAAACTTGATGCCCTCCCCTAGAACCAATAATCTCCCTCTTTCTCTGACTTTAGTGCTCTTATATTTCTTCTCTCTCTTCTTCTGAGGGCCCTCATTTGGATTTCCAATATCTTGTGAGGGTGTGTCTGAAGATATGCTAACCCTAGCTTCTGCCTACTGATAGTAAGGAGAATTAACAGGGATTCCTACAAAACAACTTGAGGTTTGTGCCGAGGATGCATTTCAGAGGTCCTGATTTAGGTGTGTTGTGTCAATGTTTTGTGCATGGCCACTTCCCACATTATATTGAACCCTAGAGGGGGCCGAGCCAGAAAAATATTTAGAAACTCTAGTGTGCCCATCCTGATTGAGAGATCCATAACAATGTTCGTCTATCAGGCTAGGGTTGGTGCATGTCCCCAAAAATTGTAGCGAGGATGGGGATGGAATCGAGAAGTCTTCTTGTTGTTGTATAAGAGGGTCCACGATATTCCCTAAACTTGGATACCCAAGAGAGTTCTATCGAGATGCCGATACATGGTTTTCAAATTCAAGGGATGTAGGGCTTCCATAACCCACCTTCGGTGAAACCCTAGATTTTTCGACCTGCAAAGAAGGTATCCCATCTACTCCCAGTGACTTCATATCGGTATGTTGAGGTGAAGACTTTGTCCAGATCGACACAAAGTCATAGGGATATGCTAAGTAATCTACTAGTTCTTATTCCATCTCAGCAACAAATATTGATGTGTAGAACCTCTAATGCCTCCTCAATACCCAGTAGATAATCCACCCCTCACCGAATATCACATGCCTGAACCCCACACCTCCACACCTAGGCTATAAATAGTAAATACTGACATGTTCCAATGTCGCCAGTGATGCTGCAGTCAATTGGTAAAGATTAACAAAACCCTCATGGGAGACACAAGTTCGATCCTTCGCACAACTTCATAACCATCTTCCCTTACCCGTCACCTTCATTATCCAAACCTGAACAATTATAATTATATTATCGGAGACTATAATATTTTGTCAGGCTAGGTAAATGGAAATTACATAGTGAAAAATTTAATTCTTGTTTCGTTATCAAATAGAAAATAGAGGTATAAGAACCCAGTTCTTATCTCTTTCCTGCCAGTATGTATTGAGGGAACTTAATTACAAGGTTAACCAGCTCTCAGAAGATGCACTAAGGATATGGGAAGGTCTTATGGAAGTGTTTGTAGTAGATGAAGATAAGATAATCATTGTATCCTCTCTCTTGATGAATTTTGTTTAGTAGGTTTTATTTAAAAACGTATTTGCTTTAAGAAAACAAATTGTATATGTCTATAAGAAAATCACTTATAGAAACTGGTTTACAATTTTGACCTTTGCAAAATGAAGATCTCATAATTCAATGTATAATTATTATTATTTATTATTATGGTCATATACCATGCAGAGCTTTCACACCAAGCAGTTTCCACTGCATTATCGAAACTCTTATCCTAATTTCGGTAGAATGAAAACTACGTACAATGAAACACTGATGTGTGCCATTTTCACTTTTCTACATGCATTCATAAATAAAGATGAATGCAACAAAATAGTTACGCTTTCTAGCCCAACAACCCTTAATAGTTATCAACATAGTGAATTGAATTCAGATTCAAATACTAGTGACAACAGATGCAACAGATACAACTTCATATGTAAAACATAATCTAAGAATTATTGAAATAAATAGTAAAATGTTTGAGTATTAGAACAAAGTCAACATAAATGCATTTTAATTATTATTCATTACAGAACACTGGATAATATATAAAAGCACAGAGTAAATAACGGTAAATAATTGTTTAATTACTTTTTTTGTATAACGTTTGAGAACTTAGGTCCATACAACATCCCATGTCAAATGCTATCACACAATTGTTTACATATTTAACAAACATAGAAAAAAAGTAATCAAAATTCAAATAAGTTATGACCACAAATCCATCGTCCAAGAAATAGGCTCTATTGCATAAAGCACTTAGGAAAATATCAATAGTTCAATTGCAAAGGTGTCTCAGTGATAGTTGTGATTGTAATCCCATCAACTGCAATCTCCAAAAAGTCATCTGCAACAGATGACAAGTAATTGCATTCATGAATTAGAATATTCCATCATAACGCATACATAATATCTAAATAGTTAAATCCTTTGACAATGAAAACAAATGTTCCAATGCATTAAAACACTTACAATATGTAAAAGCAAAGTATGATATTCTTCAACTATCTCTCGCAATGAGGTTTCCTGCAACGAATTCCTTCACTTTAGCTTAGATGAATTCTTTCATCAGAGAAACAATAATGTCTTGCTTAACACATTCATTGAATATCTCCTCCTCATTTTCTTTTTCTTCTTGTTGCAATTGCAAAACCAAGTAGAGTACTCTTTGTTAACATCAACAAAAGTAATTATCCATTTGCTAATTTCCTCTACACTAAAATCAATTATATCATCTAACTTTGTTTCCTACGATTGTTTCAAATTCTCCAAATCAACCATCAACTTCTCCTTTGCAATTAATCCATATTCATATGTCATAGAAAAACTATTTAAATTCTGAATTATCACTACCACCTTAACATACACATGTGTTATTTTATTTTCTATGTTTCCACCGTAAAAAACAATCTCTTCCAATGTTTTGATTTTCCCAGACCATGCAACCCTGATTTGCCTCATCCGATCGACATCAGGAAGACCTTAATTATCTCTTTCTAGTTTGGACTATGAATCAAGCTTCTCACCAAAATCTAATAGGTCATTGTCCATGAATTCCTTGTCTCCCTCCTACTCACTTTTGTCTAGTTCGACAAAAGACCTCGTTCTCCACTTTAAATGTCGAAGATCAAAAGTAACTTGCCATGTAGATTCAATGTTCCACAATATTTCAGATATATTATTAATGATATACTATTTCACTACACTGAGAAGATTGACAGGTTTCTCAAACCTGTTAGATCCACTAGGTATCACCAATGGAGTATTTAGCAAAGGACCCACACTCAGATCATTTAATAACTCTTTTATTTTTTCCTTCAAGTTTTTATTTTCTGCTTGTCGTCAACAAACATAATCTGCAAGTGCTTCACCGCCAGCTTGATACAATTTCATCAACCCAGGCATTGGAACCGAAGATAGATCGATATTCAATTTTGTCTAATCAGCGACCTTTTTGTCAGAAAGTTGTATTCTTTCAATCTTCAATCCCTTATCACCCCTGTCATAACTTGCATCCTGCAATGTGATGAAACTTTCATCGAAACTAATGTCCTCTCCAACAATTTCCTCCATTATTCTCTGATTTTCTTGCAAGGAAGCACTAACTCAATCAGATAGTATAACGCTATCAATTTCCATGTCCATCATTTCCTCAATCCTCTTTGCTTTAAGTGCACCTGATGAGCCCCGAATTGGGTAACTTTTTGGGCTCATTTTGCCTAATTTTCCTTGTTCAATCCTCCATTTTTCATAGATTATGCATTTTTTTTAGTATGTTTATGTCATTTGAATGAATAAGGGTGGTCACTCTACCTAGGAGGCTAATACGTGGTTATTTCAGGTTTTTTTGGACAAATGTTGGAGCAAAACTGAGCAATCATGGGCTAGGTGACAGCCAAGCTTGAGGTGAGGATTCGTAGGGGGGTTGTCTCTGACATTAAATGGCCCTTCCTTGGGATCTCCACCCTCAAATCCGAGCTCATAGGCCACCAAACCGGATCCTAAAGGAAGCCAAGCAGATTTGGGAAGAGGGACTGTCTACTAGCAGTTGGGACAGCCGAGTCCCTTGAATTTAGGAGGCTTGCTAGGCCCCTCGTGATGTATAAATAAGAAGGCTTCAGCCTTCGTAGTTTACTTTTGAAACTTTTGCATTTTTTGCACTATAGTGCTGTCACTTTCAACTTGTTTTCTTGTAGCCATTGTGGCATAACTTTCAGTTGATGACTATTTTTTGATAATGACAAGTAGTCCTATTTTGTACCAGCTATGAGTCCTTTATAGGAGCCATAGCTCTTAGGGTTGGGCCCAACCTGAGAGCCAAGGCCTCCTTTATGAATTGTTATTTCTCCTTTATGCATCGTTGTTTCTCCTTTATGCATTTGCAAAATTATTTCTGTTAGGCAGATTAAATTGTGTTGATTAACTAGGTCACTGTTGATGGTTAGAAAGGCTTTTGATGCTTAGATTAAGTTGGTAGGATATCAACAGGGAAAAATCTTCAAAAAAAGGCCAACGAGCACCTTTGGTTTCACCTCTCCCTCATAGGATCAGGGGTTGGGATCAAAGTAACCTTGCTATCCCAAACAAAAGCACTATTTTTTTTGCTTTGCCATGCAATCACTAGTGTATGATTTTCGTTTGCAGAAGTTGGTTACATGTTCAGATCTTTGAATGTTTCGTTGCATAGTTAATATACATGGTTTCCTTGCAAATAAAGCTTCTGTTCATTCACTTTACTGTTAGCTAGATCAGATTAGGTTGGTATAACTAGGTCTTCGATTACTTGCAAGTCTTTATTGGTTCAGTTGGAAATACACATTTCAGAGCACCTCTACCACTTCTTCATCCACCCAAACTTCGTCAGACCCATCTATTCCATCTCCTAACTGGGTTTCTTGCCTCACATTTGTCATTTTGCCCACATAACCTTACCTTTTTGTGCAACCATTGTTTCAGCCTTCTTTGAACAAATTCAGCCACCTACACCTTCTCCCAACTCCATCCACCAGTCCCTGGACCACTTCAAACCCCTATCCTACCTCCATACCCACTCCTTCATCTTTCCTCACTCATCCATCCTCCAAAATCCCATTTCTGAACATCCTGTAGAAATTCCTGAACGTCATGTAGAACCCCTGCAGACTTCCTGTAGAAGCTCACAAATGAGGTTTCTTGAGAGCCAAACTCTATGAAACTCTTTGGAAGGGTGTTAGGGACCCCTTAGGCCCTCTCTGAACCTTCCCGACTTCTTCCAAGCATTTCTCCTCGCCGATCCACCTCTGCACAGTCAATAACAGTGAAAGCCTATGCATGATAATTCTGAGAACTTATTCAAAAATACAAAAATATGTTTTCTTCAGATAGAGGTAGTCTAGACACATGTATTTTACCTTCCTAGAAGTAATGTCATCTCTTTCAGTAACTTGCATTCTCTTCTTTGCATCAGTAGGACTAGCTGGTAGAATTAGGGTTTGCTTGGGTTTGCGCTTTCTTTCAGCTCTTCAGTTTCTTTTCGAAAGCAGATTAGCTTCCTTCGAGTTAGCTTCCATCCATCAGTTAACAAGCTTCTTCTCAAAGCTCATAGAAGTTGGCTTGAGCCCCTAGCGGACTTGTGCCAGCTGACCAAGTGACAGCTGCGGCAAGAGCTAGTACTTGTGCATACAGCACCATCGCTTCCAAGTTTGTAAACGAACTACTAGGTTGATAAAGTAAAGAAGGAGTCCCAGGAGTTGTTAGCATTATTGCTGCAAATACTGGAGGCACACACTCTTTTTGGTGCCGTTGCCGGGGAAGCGTCAGAGTATTTGTGATTGCTTCTTTTCTTCTATTTTCTACTACAACCTTCTGCTGAGTAGTTTATTTCATTTCCATTCTGCAATTTCATTTCCGCAAAAGTAGAGTAGACATTTCCTGCTTTCATAGATTAGCATTTCAATTCCGCAATTTCAATTCTGCAAGCGTAGCTTAGCATTTCAATTTCGCAATTTCAATTATGAAAGAGTAGCTTAGCATTTCAATTCCACAATTTCATTCCAACAAAATATATTAGTCCTTTCCTATTTTCATTTCCATTCCACATTTTCATTTCAGCAAGATAGTTAGTTGCAGTTCAATCTATTTTAGTTTTGCAGGTACCAGCAGAAAAAGCAAAAGCAACCAAAAAAAAATCTTTCCATTTCATGCCTCGTAGGAACAGAGATAAAACCGGAAAATTCCTACCCAACACCCCCACCATATCACTGAGTCAACCTTCTCTCTTCTTTGGTAACAGTGAGCCAGAAGAACCTATAGGTGAACCTCCTGGGATATACGAAGATCCTATAACAGAAGAAGAGTTAGAGAACGTATCGTATGAAGCCATGGCTGAAAACCGAAACGGTAGAAGAGAAGATGAGAGAATAGAAGGTGCCTTTCCCATCCAAGAGACCAATGGAGACATGAAAATGTAAAACATAAGTCCCTCAGCTTTACCTCACTTCCATGGCTTGACTACTGAAGATCCTGATACCTTCCTGTTTGAGTTTGTTGTCCTTTGTCGAACTTATGACTATGCTGAGGACGAGCAAAATTTGAAACTCTTTCCCTTTACTGTCAATGATGTAGCATTACGCTGGTTCATGGGGTTACCTGGAAACAATATCACCACTTGGGCTCAGATGCAGCAAGCTTTTAACACCAAATACTGAGACTACTGTAGGTCCAAGGAAACCAAGGGAGAGATCTTTCGGATGACCATGGGAAGCGATGAGTCTTTAGAAGATTACGAGGAAAGGTTCCAACTTCGTTATAAACGGGCCAGGTGCACACTTGACTCGGAATCTCTAAAGCTGGTTCTGCTCCGAGGAGTCCCTGAAGACCTTCTAGATACCCTTCACATGCTGGCTAGAGGGGAAATCTACCAACTACCTTATGAGGACATAAAGACCGTGTTTAGAAACCATTCTAGGGCGGCCCAGAAGAGAGGTAGGGGGAATCCACTTTCAGCTAGTACCACCTTCTCCAAGCGTGAGTTTGCTAATCAGATGGAAGACCTCAAAAGTGAGATGAGATAGACTATTGCCATGCAACTTGATACCTTCCAAATTCAGCAAAATAAAGAGGAAGCTGAGAGGGCTTTGGCCATTTTTTGTCCCAGATGCACGAGGAAGCACCCTAAGAATGAGTGTCCATTGCACTTAGTAGAGGTATGTTTCGTTTGTGAGGAAGACCACCCCACCAACCAATGCCCTACCTTGCCTAGATTTAAAGCCATGTACCTAGGGACTGAGGCGGCTACTGAACTCTCCTACTTCCTCAACCAAAAGGAGGCCACATGGGCCCAGACCTTACAGGCAGGGGATGCAAGGGACATCCCAAGCTTATTATAACCCCAACCAATCCACTCATATACCTTCTTGGGGCCCCCCTGCTCATCCTTCCTAGTCCGCACCTCCTTCGTGGTCTTATCCATCTCCATACCATACTCAACCTACTTCTCATTCGTTTCACTCACATACCCAGCCACAACCTCAGTGGAATGCAACTCAACCAGGGTGGAGGCCTCAATACAACCCTCCTCCCGCCATTTTTCCTCCACCACCGGCTCAACCACAACCATCACCTCCTACTCCTCCAAGACAACCCCAGATGCCTTCTCAATCGAACCCGAACCCCAACAACAGACAGGCCCAGCAGGTATATACTGGGGAGACAACATGCCCTACCTATGCTGTGGAGATCCAGGAGATCAACTTGCGATCTGGGAAGGTCCTTCCAGAGCGCCAACCTCCTCCCCCATAGGAGGAGGAAGAGAAATAGGAAAGTGAACCCCAAGCCATTCCACCCTTTCCTGAGCGACTCACAGTAACCACACAACCCAACCCAGAAGAAACTGAGCTTCTGGGAGAACTCAAGCAGTTGTGTGTGAAAATACCACTTCTCCAGGCAATAAAAGATGTACCGATTAAAACAAATTGATTAAGGAGAAGTGTTTCAGGCACCCAGGCAGGCAAAAGAGAGATGCCTCAACTATCAATGTCATAGGACAATTGTCCGATCTTATGTTGGGGCAAGTAATCTATCCAAAGTATTTGGAACCTGGGAGTCCTGTAGTTGATGTTCACATCAATGGCACCGTCATCCCCCACACCTTGATTAATCTAGGGGCTGCCATTAATGTGATGACCAGGGACACCATGCTTAAACTCAACCTTCAGAGTTCCTTAAGGAAGACCTCGACAGTACTGCAGTTGGCAGACCGCTCCACCATGACTCCTGAAGGGATTGTGGAAAATGTCCTAGTCTCTGTTGACTCTTGGGAGTACCCTACGAACTTCTTGGTCCTTCAGCCAAAGGCAAAACTCACTGGATACCCCCTCATTTTGGGAAGGCCTTGGCTAGCTACTGCAGATGCTTACATCAATTGTCGAGCTGGAAGCATGACCATCAAGGATGGGCCTATGTCCAAACAGCTAGTCCTATACCCTCCTGCCCAACCTCTGCTGGAACATGACTTACCACTCTGGTTGGAAGAAGGAGATGAGGACGAGGTCTACTCTGCACCATTGTGCACAGTAGGGGCCACCAGGGGAGGTCCTAAAACCGAGGATGATTTTATTGAGAACTTAATCCAAAATCCTCCTCTCGGTGCACTGTCCTTAGAAAAAGAGCTATATAGCCTATTGAACCGCCATTTAGAGTGTTGGAGAGGAAAATCCCCTCTACGGATAGAGGCAATCCCTACTAGCCCAGAAGGGGTCTAGCAACAATCAATCAATGCTACTATGCAAGCTTCTAATTGCAATTAAAAGGTAGGCAATGAACACCTACTTGGATTCCAGCTCTATTGTTTGATGACGAGATGTTGCTCTCGCTCCTTTGCTCTGGTCGGTCACGATCCTCCACTATCCTCGTGGATGGACACCTGCACACATCAAGAGAACAACAAACACAAGCATGAAATCTAATAAAAGCAATTATACATCAGTCAGAAAGGATGTAATTCACATTAACCATTACAAAGACAAATGAGAATGGAACCATAACAGTAGGCATCTATTTATTAATCAATAACAAAGAAAGGTACAACCAATGTTCTGACGTTGAGTCCTTCTCAAGAGGGTCCAACCAACAAGTCTCATAAGCATTCACCCTTGGAGGTAGATCTCCCAAGACAAACAACTCTCTCTCTCACAAAAGACAACAAGACTTCACAACCTTCCTTAAGCTCTCTAGCAATCCACACTTATCACACCAACTGCCTATTAGGAGCAGCACTAAAAACACTATGAATTCCACTCTGTCCAAAACTAGCTGCTCATGGCAATGGTAGAGGCTTATATAGGAGAAGGAGTCTCCATGAATGGTGGAAGGATGAGCTTATCTCAAAGAAAGGTGGCTCATATGACAAACATACATGCCATAGAAGGGAGGGCGAGATTCACAAGGCAAACAACCAGGTCTGGAGTCATCTGGAAGGCTGGCTGTTAGAACAAACTCGCCCAAACAGGATCAACGCGGGTGCATAACTGGACTGGAGCGCTGACGTCGCATCTTAATAACGGAGGAGACTATGTCAACGTGACTTAATACAAACATAGGATGCGCTGGCTCATGAAATTCGACCAGCGCGGAAAACCCGTGTGCTTCCAAGCTGGCAGCGCATCAGTTGCACTATCAGCTGCCAGTCAGCGTGGTTATTTCAATAACAGTCGTGATGATGAAATACACTTTGGCAAAGAGGGTCATTTGGCCAATTCAGAGAGCATGAGCATGATGGATTTGATTTCATGACACAGTAGGGAGACTGACAGGGAGACAGTGACAAAGTACTGTGTAAAAACTACCTCTGAGTGGAGAAGGGCCTGAAATTTTTGTTCACCCAATCCATTTAGCTGAAGAAATCTTTCCTTTTGTGCATGACTGAGATCTAGGTCGAGCTGAGCTGCCATCCTTAATGTGTTATATTCAAATTCTATTGACAATAGAGCCTTCTCCCATAGACCAGCTCATAGGGTGTGAACCCTGTGGTGGTTTTCTGGGTGGTGTTATAGGCCCATGTGGCCTCAACCAATCGATCTACCCAATATTTTTTGCTATTGCTCACTACCTTAGTCAAAATTCCTTCCAAAGCTCTATTAGTGACTTCCACCTCTCCATTTACTTGCGGATGATAAGGGGTGGAAGTTATGTGCTTAATATTTTGATGTGTGAGCAGATCTAAATTGGAGGTAAACTGACTCCCTTGATCCGTGACTAACTCTCTTGGATAGCCAAACTTGTAAAAGATATTTTCCCTCAAAAACTCAGTTACGTTTTCTTTTGTTGCTGCCTTGATCGCCTTTGTTTCTGCCCATTTTTTCAGATAATTAGTACACACAATGATGTAAGATTTATGTTTTGAAGGAGGTTTGATAGGACCCACAAAGTCCATTCCCCACTTCTCAAATGGCTTGAAAGTCACTTGAGTTTGCAGGGGCATCTCATCCCTTGGAGTAGGTTTCCCCATCCTTTGACATCAGTCACATTAGCTAATATATCTCCTGACATCTTGATGAAGAGTGGGCCAATAGTTACCTTCTTGCAAAATTTTGAAGGCAGTCCTCTTTGCTACAAAGTGGCTCCCACAGGGCCCATAATTATAGGTTAGGATGATGTCAAAAACTTCCTCCTCACTGACACATTGCCTCAAAATCTGATATGGGCCAAGTTTGAAAATGTTGCTCCCAATTTAGGTGAATGGGGCACTTTTCCTCATGATATTGCTCTTCTTCTTTCAGGACAGGTGTGGCAGAAACTGTGTTCAAACCAAATAATTTGCTACATCAATAAACCATGGAGAGAGTACTGAAATAATGAATAGGTTTTCATCTAACATTTGATCATCCATCATTCTTTATTTACCTACAAGCAGATCTAGTCTAGATAGAAAATCAGCAACAACATTTTCCTTATTTGGTTTACCAAGAATGGCCAAATCAAATTGTTGTAATAAAAGCAACCATCTCATGATGCGAGAATTTACATCTCGTTTATTCATCAAATACCTAATTGCAACATGATCAGTGTGTACGAATGTTTGATAACCAGTGATGTAGTGTCTGAACTTATTTAGGGAATGGACTATAGCTAGGAGCTCCTTTTCAGTTACAATGTAGTTTAGTTTAGCCTTGGACAAATGTTTACTAACAAAATATATGGCATAAGGTAGCTTCTCCTCAACTTTCCCTAAGGCTTCTCCTATCGCTTTATTCGAGGCATCTGTGTGAAAGTGGAAAGGTAGGGCCCAGTTTGGACCTCTCAAAATTGGGGTAGTTACTAGTTTACCTTTCAAGGTATCCAGAGCTTCTTGACAGCTGCCAGTCCATATGAACTCAATATATTTTCCCAAAAGGCCAAACAATGGAGAGGCTAGCTTAATAAAATCCTTGATGAATCTTCTATAATACCCTACTAGGCCTAGGAAACTACGAACATATCTTACCTTTTTGAGGAGGTGGGGCCCTTTGGATGATATCAATCTTGTTGGGATCCACCTGTAACCCTTGCTGAGAAATTGTATGACCTAGCACAGTCCCTTCAATCATCAAGAATTCGCATTTTTCAGGGTTGAGGGACAAGTTCATTTCGATGCATTTGGTTAAAACTTTTCCCAAGTTAGTCAGAGCTTCCTAGAAATTAGAACCATAAGGTGTAAAGTCATCCATATATATTTTCACTGAATCATGCACCAATTCAGCAAATATGATCAGTACTGCTCTCTAGAAAGTGGCAGGAGCATTGCACAACCCAAAAGGAAGGACCTAGTAGGCAAATGTACCCCAAGGACAACTGAAAGTGGTCTTATCTTGGTCTTCCAAGCTAATTTGGATCTGGTTGTACCCGCTAAACCCATCTAAAAAGGAGAAAAACTTCTTCCCTGCCAGGCCATCTAACACTTGATCTATGAAAGTCAAAGGGAAATGGTCCTTCTTGGTGGCCTTGTTTAGTTCCCAATAATCTACACAGATTCTCCACTTCCTGTTTTTCTTTGGCACTAGAACCCAAGGAGAAACTCATTTGTTGTTAGAGATGGGGTAGATGAACCCTGCATCCTGCAACTTTTGCAGTTCTTCTCTGACAAAGTCCTTAAGGGCTGGATTCATCCTTCTTTGAGGCTACCTGACTGGTTTACAATCTTCTTTAATGTAAATGTGATGAGTACAGACTAAAGGGCGGACTCCCTTCACCTCCTTATAGCTCCAATAAAAAACATCCAAGTGTTGTTCAATAAGCTACGTAGTTATTTCCCCTGAGAGGTCGATAGGGATGAGTTGATCTTCAAGGTTCTTTCTGGGTTGAATTCCACATTCTTAACTTGGAGAGAGGTCAGATCAGCCACACAGAGATCAAATATGAGATTATTTTGGGTTACTTCCACCAACTCTTCTAATGGCAACACACTCGGGGGTGGATTTTGAATCAAGTTTTCAATAAGGTCATCCTCGATTTGTGGTCCCCCCATGGTAGCCTCTACTATACATGATGGCATGGAATAGACTTCATCCTCATCTTCCTCCTCCAACTAGAGGGGTAGATCATGTTCTAATAGAGGTTGGGCAAGAGGATATAGGACTAGCTGTTTGGACATATGCCTATTCTTGATTGTCATGTTCCCAGCTCGATAACTGATGTAGGCATCTACAATAGCCAACCAAGGTCTCCCAAAGATGAGAGGATACCCTGTGATCTTTGCCTTTGGCTGGAGAACTAGGAAATTAGTAGGATACTCCCAGGAGTCAATAAAGACCATTACATCTTCCACAATCCCCTCAGGGGACACGATGGAGTGGTCCGCTAACTGCAGTACTATTTAGGTCTTTCTCAAGGAACCCTAAAGATTGATTTTGAGCATAGCGTCCATGGTCATCACATTATTGACAACCCCTAGATCAATCAAGGTATGGGGGATTATAGTGCCATTGATGGCATCGACTACAGGACTCCTAGGGTCTAGATATTTTGGACAGATTACCTACCCCAACATCAGGTCAGACAATTGTCCTATGACATTTATAGTTGGAGCATCTCTCTTGCGCCTGCCTGGGTGTCTGAAGCACTTTTCCTTGATCATCTTGTTGTATATGGGCACATCTTTTATGGCTTGGAGAAGTGGTATTTTTACACATAACTATTTTAATTCTCCCAGAAGTTCAGTCTCTTCTGGGGTTGGTTGTGTGGTTCTAGTTAGTCTCTCAAGAAAGGGTGGAATTACTTTTGGTTCACTTGCCTGTTTTTCTTCCTCATTGTCCTTAACAGGAGGTTGACTATCTAGGAGAACCTTCCCAGACCGTAGGTTAATCTCCTGAATCTCCATAGCATAGGTTGGACATGATGTTTCTCCACTATATACGTGTTGGGCCTGTCTGTTCTTGGGGTTCAGGTTCAGTTGAGCAGGTATTTGGGGTTGTCTTGGTGGAGCAGGAGGTAATGGTTGTGGTTGATCATGTGGTGGAGGCAAAAGAGTAGGATGAGAGTTGTACTGGAGCCTCCACCCTTCTTGAGGTGCATTCCACTGAAGCTGTGGCTGAGCATAAGAGTGAAACAAGTGAGAAAATGGTGGAGCCTGGTATTGAGGAGGATATGACCAAGGATGGGGTATGGACCAGGAAGGATGAATAGGGGGACCCCAAGAAGGCATGGAAGTGGCCTAATTGGGGTTCTAATAAGTCTGGGATGTCCCTTGCATTCCCTGTTGGTAAGGTTTGGGTCCATGTGGCCTCCTTTGTGCTATAGACATATTTGGGCACTGCAACCCCAATCAAATATGTCCATAAAGAAAGGCCTTATAAGACCCTAAAAGTGTTGTTTCATACCCTAAAGTAAAAAGGTCAGCTGATTACATCATTTCCCAAAAGTTCTCCTTGAAAAAATGCTCAAAACTGGTCAAAACTGGACCATATAGACTGCTTCATGTTGAGGGTGCGATGCGTCTCACCTGTTACACATAGAGGGTGTGATGCATACTGAAAATCCCTTCTGTAGGGTGTGATGAGCGAGAGAAAGCAAATGGCAGAGGCAATTTTCTAGGTGGAAACCCAGAGAATCTTCTAGAAACTACTCATTTGACACTTGGCTCTCTGAATTCGACCAGGGATGAGTAAGAGATCATGAAATCTCCATGTGGAACCAAGAACTATCAGAGAAATCACACTAATCAAAACCCTAGAAGTTGACTCACCCACCTACAAATATCTATATATGGACCCCTGATCCTAGAGATCCAAAGGCTAGAATTTTGTATTTTGTAAGGAAGTGTTGTTGGTTTCTCTGTGAAAAATTATAGGATTGCGTGATCTGACTTTTCATGAGGTGAAGAGGGCTTTCATGTTGGGAGGATGGCGCTAGGTTAGACCGTTGGGTTGTAATCCTCTCTTCTACTACTTCTATCAATAAAGCTATTTGAGTTTTCCTCCATATTCTTGTATATTTCTGAATCTTGTATTGATATATGCATTTGTATTGTTAATATACATATGATCCTATATTGTTTATGGTTATAGATCTCTATGCTTTGATGGTATTATGTTGCTTTGACTCTACAGGTGTTTTTTGAAGTAGGACAAGTGAGGAAATAACAGCGAAGCTCTGTCAAAGGAGGGAGGAAACAAGCAAGGAGCCAAGCAAAAGACAAAGGTTGGTACTCTCTGCTTCTCTCTAATCTTTCTCTCATCAAGGAGGACACAACAACTTTAGTTTGTTTGCTTCTAAGATAGCTACTCATCTTAGTGGGACTAGCAACTCTGAATGGACACTAGTTTTCCTAATAACAAAATGGTGACTACACTGGGGAATGAATAGTTTGATTGTTAGTCATTGTTGTTTGCTTTATAATCTATAGACGAATCCTGAAGTTAAGCCAGCCAGCCTTCGAATTTCATTTGCTATGCAACTGCAAAGTAGATCAACATTACTTCAGTCAATCTCCAGATTAGTTTACGAACTGAACATCTGACTTGAAAACATACTAAATGCCCTAGTTGTAGCTCAAATAACCTCATTAGGTTAGCCCCTATACTTTGTGTTTACTGCCTATCATAAGCTCGACCTAAACCACTGAACTTAGCTACAAACTGTGAGCAAAACCAAGCTCAGTCTTGTCCCCGGACCATCGCACTATCTCCCACTGGAAACCTAGATGCATCACACCTCCCATGTGTTGTAGGTGAGATGCATTCCTATTTCCCTATGTTACAGGTGTGATGATCAAGTGAGACTGTTTTTGCCTCTAGATTTTGGTTTTTTCTTCATCGTCTTCAGCATTATTCAGTAGTTTTGTTGTCTATGATCATTATATCACTGTTGAAACTCTATTCCTTTACATTATTCAGCCTCCATTGATAAAGAATTGTGAATTTTTTTTATGTATTTTTCATCATTTATAGTTCTCCTCTGCAAACAATAGCTTAAACTATCGTCTTTTGATTTGAAAGTGTCGCAAGTGTCGTTTTCAGTCAAAGAAAAGAGTGTCGTAAATTCTTACTCTTGTAGATGGTTGATTACACTTTCGATATTGTATTTGATTTGGATCATCAATTCTTTGAAGTGTCGAAAGCATTTTTCAAGTCGAAATTGAAAGTGTCGTCTTAGTCTTCCTTTCGTTTTGAACAAGAAATTGCTAAAGTGTCGCTTTGAGGAAAGATAGTTCAGATATGTACTTAGTTTTCTTTTTTCATTCTCACATTAAGGAAATTGAAAAACAAATACATGCATGTGCACTTGCATTTTGACTGCATGCGGAAATTGATTTAGAACAATGCATCTTAGTGTGTGCTCTTTGCTCTATGTTGAAAGAATTTTACTTCTCTTTCCTTAGTAGCTAGGATTTTCATTGCAAAAATAAAAGTACACGACTGTTTATCATTTTAGATTGCATATTTAGGAATTTTATATCTACATCATGTGGTGAACCTTAAAGGGAAACTTCTTAAGAAAGATCATCTATAAAATACACTTCAATGAACATAAAAATGATTTGGAACCTAACACACAACATCTAGAAGTCTAGGTTAGAGACGTATTCCGACATCATAAATCCTGGTAACTATCATTTTCATCGTAGGTTGAGTGATTCCTCCTCTTTGATAAGACAAGTGCTAGTATGGACTTGTGCTCCCATGTACCGTCGAGTACATATTGGGAGACCACAATAGGCTATATCCTTTATCTTTAGGAATCTGTGTTTTCCATCCTATCGATCGCAATGCACTGAACACAACATTTGGGAAGATTGACTATCGTACATAAAAAATATTATGCAGTTTTACGATTAGTTTGGTAATCCGTCTGTCTAGATTTCCAGAGCAGTCACTTTCATTCCTTTTCAGACTCCTTAAAAGAAAAGATCCATCTGAGCACTTGTCACTTCAGGCTCATTAAAAATCAAAGGTGACTAGAGTCATCTTTAGCTTTTTCTCGACTCTTTAAAATTGAGAAAGCAAGTTGTGTCAAAGCGTCATAAAATTTATTTTAATCATAATAGCATCATTGTTCCCTCATTGGTCTTAGGTTGAGAAAATGGAGTCCACCAATTAAGGATTTACCCTTGGGGGGAATCCTAGTCCTTTCTCCTCTTGGGGAGACGTTGGTGCACCTCATATGGCTACATTGTCCCTTCCAGAACTTACAATTGGCCTGCCAGTATGGATTTTCTCAACCTCTATCGTTCAGAGCACCATGATTCCTAAACAATCAAATCAGTAACCAGATGATACTAGAGTTACCCCCCAACCTTCTACTTCGTTTGTTTCTCCCTCTCATTCTTCCTCTTCGCTTGGTGAAGCTAGTAAAACTAAAAACCACGTAACTGAGGAGAAGAAAAAAGGGAAGGAGAAGAAGAAGAAGAAGACAATGGTGAAAGGGGGCAATCGTGCATCGTATGGTGAAAATCCACACACTGCACCATCCAAACCTAAATATCAATGTGTCATTTACAAAGGAGACCAATATCATCGAGATTGTCCTTGCATCCCGTGGATCTTAAGGGACTGGTCTCCCAACTTGCACAATCTAGTGTCCTCAACCTCTGACGATCATGTTGAGAGTACACCGTCAACTAGTGAAAACAAAGTTAATGGACAAAAAGGAAGATCTAAATTTCCTTGTAGACTATGTGAAGGCGATCATGCCCTCCACTGTTGTCCCTTCCTGGATGAAGCTAAAAGAGTCTTGGATAATCATCTTGCTTCACCGCAGCAACTTCCTCCTAGATACAAGAAACTCTTGCCGAGTCCATCGCTAGTTGAAAATCCAACTCACACACCTTTGTTGTTGGCCGAAGCACCTATCTTTGAACATAAACCCTCTGAGTCCACACCAGATCGAAGTCAATAGGTTGATATGGCAGTCGACCTAATCTTGTCCTCAGAAGGTCCACCTTCAGATGGTATAGTCCCCAAAGAGAATGATAACGACACTGTTCAAATTCTTTTTGTTAACATAGAATCTGATGGAAATAGGGGAAATCTATCCATTCCTTTACCGCTGAAAGGAATTTCTTCAGAGATTCATCCAGCCATTTATTCAGTCCCTCCTCCAAGCAATATAGTTATTTCCTTATATTGGAATCTACTAGGGAGACCCCTCCTACCATCTAATGTACCATTCTGAATCATAGTACAATCTTACAGAATGATCATGGCTGGTACAATCATAGATAAAGGGGGCTCCGTGAGCATCCTTTCCTCAACTGCTTGGAAAGCGCTTGGTTCACCATCGCTTCTACCTAAGATTCAAAATCTGTCAGGCTTCAACAAAGGAACCAGTCGACCATTAGGGATCCTTCGAAATTTGCCTATAACTTTGAGAACGAAGACTGTTTATCTGAATGTGATGGTATTCCAAGGGCCATTAGATTATAATCTACTCCTTGGACATGACTACATTTATAGCATGGGAGCTATTCTTTTCGCACTCCTTAGAGTGATGTGTTTCCTGTATGAAGGCAGAATCGTCCAGCTCATTGACCAACTTTCATTTCCTGGTTCAAACACAGATAATAGTCAAATACCATCCCTAACTATTATTTTTGCACAAGGAATGTCTCATCAACCTCTAGTCTGTCCACATGATGAGTGCGAGTGATTCAGTGAATGTAACTAAACCCAGGGGGCATGTGCCCTGGTCTTCTTTGGCAGGAAAACCCCAGATATAAGGTAGGTTTTTGCGTAGGATATATGACTAGTCTGACACACCCATCCATTTAGAAAAATGGTATTATATTGGAAAAGGATTCCCTCGTCAAAAATTATCTGAGTGGAAGCTCCCACCATTCACCTTTGTCTATTTCGATGGACAGAGCCAAGGAAATGTTTTGTCTACAAATGTGAATGGAACAACCTTGCTTTAATGCAAGAACTTCCATATGGTAACCTAGAAACTCTACTTCTCTTTATACCTGGGGGCATGCAAACCTTTTGCATGTGAGTGAAAAATGACCTTTTATTTTCATAGTTTGTAGTCTCTCAACCCTTTAACCTCATAGGTTGGTCGTTCCTAGCTTGCATACAAAAGGCTCTGAAGTAAAGTTGTGCACGGGGCAAGCTCCCTAAAAAATGAACCTACTAATGAGAGGCATCCTTATTATGTGACTGGCATGAGCAATGTTTCCCCGAAGTTCAAGCTTGTTAAAAAATAGACCTAGTTATGAGCATATGTTCCCCCAGAGTTCAAGCTCATTAAAAAATAAACCTACTCTCAGTAAATAACCTTTTTGACTGCATTATTGTCAGCTTTTGAGCCTTGGTAGTGTTCTTACCATCACCTCGACTTTTTAGTAGATCATCCACCTCCATTTGATTGTTTACCCTTTTGAGGAAAAACTACGATGAGTAATTCTATTAACCATGTTCTTTACACTGCCATGATTGAAAAGTTCCAACCATACCTGGAACCAGCTGCTACCTGAAAATATCACTCGTTCCTCAAAGACAAGTCTCTCTTAAGCTCTTTTTAGACTCGTAAAATATAAAAAGATTTCCAAGGAATTGGCCTCTCTGGCTCGTTAAGGTGATTGGAAGTGCCATCCCTCCTCTATATTTTAATCTTTATAGACCTGAGGGATCATTACACAAAAAGATCGAGCGCTTGTCTTTTTCGGCTCGTTAAAGTGATTGGAAAAGTCATCCCTTTTGTATTATTTTATACTTTTTCGAACTTAAGGGATTATACAACGAAAAACGATTATTGGAGTTTCTTTTCCGTCTCTTTTTAGAATCTATAAAGCTTCAAAGGAATGAGTTATCTTTGTCGTTAAAATCGTTAAAACAATAGTGACAAACTTGTCCATTACAGACAAGAGTGAGTTTCACTGTCACTAGGCTCACTAAAACATAGCGACAGGTTTGTCCGAAGGGAAAATTATAGAACAAGCATATGTTATCCTTCTCAAGCTTGACGAAAATAAAGAGGTACTAGTTAGAAATGACTGGGGAAAAATTGGTAAGAAAACTTGAAGAACTTTATTGGTAGCAGGTCACTCTTGAACACAACACTTTCACTCCGTCACCATGATTGAGTCGGGTTGGGTTATTCCGTTCACCGGTCATATCACCATTGGTCCTCCATACCATCCATTTTTGGGGTTAATGCTACCAATCCATTTCAGTGTCGCTGATATGTTGAAGATAAGTCACTCACAGAATTCACCAACCTAGTTTACACCTCATCTGCTTCAATACCTTCATGCTCCATTCATTCATGATCGCCACCCTGAACCGTATATCATCAGATCATTTTCACCTCCACAAAATCATTTTCTCTATTCTGTGTTGTAGATGTGGGATTCATTAAGGCCCTCCTATGATGGATCACTTCTTGTTGACATCAGCTCATTATCCAAGAAGTCGCCTTAGGAACAACCCTTTTAGTACTTTCAAGCTTGCATGCCTCAACGACAAGTTTCTCACTTTCGGCGAGAGGTTTACATCAATGGCCTTCAACCGAAAGATTTTACGTGGTGTTTGACATCGACTCATGTATTCGCACCACGTGAATTGTACTGCAGTACCTTGAGGGTCATCATCATTATCGATGATTCCTCTCATACCTGTTAACAACTTACATCATTGGCTGGCAATCAGGCGATGTCTTTCCATGTTCGGCATTAGAACATCTTTTCCACATGGATCGACTTGTACTTCAGATGAAGATTGAATGAGTTTGAAGACCCCGGATCTAGTTTCCTCCATCTGGGCTATGATATATTCAGGAAAATAAAGACATTAAATGTACATCATAGCTGCACAGATAATCATCCAAGCCAAGGGATGATGGCTCTACCAGAATCATCAGTCTGCCACACAGACGATTGTCTATCCTGTGTACATGAAAATGAATTTATAAAGCTGAGCATGGGAATGCCCGCCTCAACTAGATCATGATAAAATTATGAAGATAATGTATTGTATTGTATCTTACTACAGGTCACCTTCCAGTTCGAAAAACCTCGGATCCTCATGATAAAGCATTTCATTCGACATCAAAAGATTTATGACCTCATGCTTTAGGTGGAAACTGTTATAGACATATTTGGGCACTGCAACCCCAATCACATATGTCCATAAACCAAGAGCTTATAAGACCCTAAAATTGTTGTTTCATACCCTAAAGGAACAAGGTCAGTTGATTACAACATTTCCCATAAGTTCTCCTTGGAAAACTGCTTAGAACTGGTCAAAACTAGACCATACAGACTGCTTCATGCTGAGGGTTCAATGCATCTCACCTGTTACACATAGAGGGTGTGATGCATACTGAAAATCCCTTTTGTAGGGTGTGATGGGTGAGAGTAGACAGATGGCAGAGGTAGTTTGCTAGGTGGAAACCCAAAGAATCTTCTAGAAACTACTCATTTGACACTTTCCTCTCTGAATTCACCCAGGGATGAGTAAGAGATCATGAAATCTCCAAGTGGAACCAAGAAGTATCATAGAAATGACACTAATCAAAATCCCAGAAGCTAACTCATCCACCTAAAAATATTTGTATATGGATCCCTCATCCTAGAGATCCAAAGGCTGGAAGTTTGTATTTTGTAAGGAAGTGTTGTTGGTTTCTCTGTGAAACATTGTAGTGTTGGGTGATCTTGCTTTTCATGAGGTGAAGATGGCTTTCATGTTGGAAGGATGGCATTGGGTCAGACTGCTGGGTTGTAATCCTCTCTTCTACTACTTCTATCAATAAATCTATTTGAGTTTTCCTCCATATTCTTGTATATTTCTGAATCTTGTATTGATATATGCATTTGTATGGTTAATATACATCTGATCCTATATTGTTTATGGTTATATATCTCTATGCTTTGATGGTATTATGCTGCTTTGACTCTACATGTGTTTTTTGAAGTGGGACAAGTGAGGAAAGAGTGGTGAAGCTTTGTCAAAGGAGGGAGGAAACAAACAAGGAGCCAAACAAAAGACTGAGGTTGGTAATCTCAACTTCTCTCTCATCTATCTCTCATAAAGGAAGACACAAGTAACTTTAGTTTGTTTGTTTCTAAGATAGCTACCTGTCTTAGTGGGACTAGCAGCTCTAAATGGACACTAGCTTTCCCGATAACACTTTGGTTCATGAAATAAAGTGTTTCAGTGGCTCCTTCGGCCGCCTGATATGCAACTTTGGTTCCAGGTAAGGAAGGGCTCTGATTCGTAGGATGGCTTTCTTCAAAGACTAAACACACTTCTATAGAGTGAAATGGATATTTGTTCCTAGGATTCTTTCTAGTGCACCTGGGACAAACGATGGCCAAAGCCCTCTCGGATTCATCTTGTTTCCTTTTGATATGCAAGGTATCCATTTGCATGGCAAGAGTCTGCCTCACCTCTCTCTTGAAATCTTCCAACCGATTCTCAAGTTCCTTGCTAAGGGATGAACTAGATGAGGATGTACTCGCTAAAGGTTGACTTTCCCTACCTCTCTTTCTAGATGACCTAGAATGTTTTCTAAACATAGTCTTTATGTCATCATAAGGCAGTTGGTAGATTTCTCCCCCAGCCAGCAAATGGAAGGTATCTAGAATTTCTTTAGGGACACCTCTGAGCAAAATGAACTTCAGAGATTCGGGGTCAAGCATGCACCTGACCCTTTTATAACTGAGTTGAAACCTTTATTCATAGCCTTCTAAAGATTCATCACTTCCCATGGTCATTTGAAAGATTTCTTCCTTGGTATCCTTTGACCAAAAGTATTCCTGGTACTTGTTGTTAAAGGCTTGCTGCAGCTGAGCCCAAGTTGTGATAATGTTTCTAGGTAACCCCATGAACCAGCGCAATGCTGCATCCTTGAGGGTAGAATGGAATAGTTTCAACTTCTTCTCATCCTCTGCGTAGTCATAGGTTCAACAGAGAACAACCAATTCAAATAAGAAGGTATCAGGATCCTTGGTAGTCATTCCATCGAAGTGAGGTAAGGCTGAAGGAATTATGTTTTTCATTTTTGTGTCCCCATTGGTCTCTCGGATAGGAAAGGCACCTTCTATTCTTTCCCCATCTCCTCTAATGTTTCTGTTTTCAGCTATGGTCTCAGGAGGAATGTTTTCTTGCTCTTCTTCTGTTGTAGGATCTTCGTATATCTCTGGAGGTTCACCTATAGGTTCTTCTAGATCACTACCACCAAAGAAGGGAGAAGGGTGACTTAGTGATGTGGTGGGAGTGTTGGGTAGGAATTTTCCTGAATTGTCTCTATTTCTATGAAGCATGAAAATAAATCTCTTTTTTGGGTGATTTTTGTGTTTTTCTCTGCTTGTACCTGCAAAACTGAAATGGATTGACCAACAACTTGCAACTAACTAAAATGAATCTTGCTGAGATGGAAATTGCAGAATTGAAATGAAAGCAGGAAATGTCTAATCTACGCCTGCTGAAATGAAAGCAAAAAATGTCTAATCTACTTTTGCAAAATTTAAATTGTAGAATTGAAATGAAACAACTACTCTACTTTTGCTAAAATAAACTACCTAGCGTAATATTGCAGTAAAAAATAGAAGAAAAGCAGTAATCACAAAATACTCTGACACTTCCCCAGCAATGGAGCCAAAAAGAGTGCTGAGCTCTAGTATTGCAGCAATAATGCTGCAACTCCTAGGGCCTCCTTCTTTACTTTTATCAACCTAGTAGTTCGTAACAAACTTGGAAGCAATGGTGCTATATGCACAAGTACTACCTCTTATTGTAGGTTGTCACTTGATCAGCTAGCGCAAGTTCGCTAGGAGCTTAAGCGAACTTCTATGAGTTCTCAGAAGAAACTTTTACTATGATGGAAGAAAGTTAACTATATAGGGCCTATTCTACTTGTAGAAAGAGAAGGAAAAGTGAAATAAAACGCAAACCCTAGTTTACCCACTAACCCTACTTTTGCAAAAAGAGATGGAACTACTGAAATGGGTACCATTAATTACTAAAAAGGTAAATTTCATTTATTCAGGATACTTTTGAAGAGAAATGAGAAGAGATCATCTTTTTGTACTTTTGAGTATTTTTATGTGGAATTATTATGCTTATGATTTGACTATTTGTGATTGTGCAGAGGTTTGGTGGCAAAGGAAGATGGATTTGGCTTTTGCAGATGGTGAGGAAGGTGTGGAGAGGTCCTAAGAAGTCCCTAGTACACTTCTATAGACTTCCATTGACATCAAACTTTGAAAAATCACTCACAGGAATTTCTACAGGAGGCTGTAGGGGATCTACAGGAGATTCCACAAGAGGATCTACAAGAGGAGGCCGAAAGTGGTTTTTTGGGGGTTTGAAGGTGGAAAAAATGATGGAAAAGGGGAAATGAAGGTTTGATGATGGCGTTTAGGGGTCTATAGCTTGTCAAAGAAGATCAGGGCCAAAGGAGACGATTAGATTTCTTCAAATGGTGAGAAAACAACTTTATGGAAAAAAACACAGAAATTAGGGCAGTTTAGTGAAATGTGGCAAATGAGTGGGGGAATCTTGAGAGATGAACTGGTACAAGATATATTATGGAGGAATGATGAGCTGGAATGTTTTACAATGGATCTGCACACTTACTTCTCAAAACTGACCAAAGCAAGAACCGAAAAACAGAGTTTTGTTTATTTTAACCTAAATTCTGACCTAAAACTAGAAGAATGTGAAACAATACCTTATGAGCAAACAATGATGTGCTAAAACCATGGTGAATGAACATGAATTGATATGATCATGTGAATCCAAAATAATATCAACTTCTCCAACTCAAAATATCACACTAGAAGTTGCATTGGAAGAGAAAAAACTGTGTTTTTAGTGGCAGCAATATTGCCTTGACCTCAAATCATGGTCCCAAGGAGGTAGAAAGGAGATCAAGACCTGCTAGTAGCCTTTCTGGATATTTTTCTGTTACTGTAGCAAACTACTTAGGCAACTTGAAACAAAAACAACTATTCTAACCATCAAAAGAAACCTAATTTAACAAAGCAAGATTAAACTAAACAACAGAAATTATCTCATGAATGCAAGAAAAAGCATATAAATACACAAAGGAGGTGTTAGGCAGCTTGGGTTGGGCCCTAACCCAAGAGCTTCATCCCTCTAGAAAAAATTGGTGCTAGTTCAAAACTTGGTATATCTCCACTTATCAAAAAATAGTAGTTACATCACAAAATTGTCTTCAAAAAGAGCTCGAAAATGAGTGAGTACGAAGCTACACAAAAGTGTGAAAATATAATATGAAATGGATAACCTACTAAGGCTTGAGGCCTTCTTATTTATACAAGTGGGGCTCCCAACAATCCTCCTAAACTTAAGGAACTTGGCTGCCTATAACTGAAGATAACAACAACCCTACATGACTTGCTCGGCTGCCCGTTGGAATCATCAATGTGGGCCTTTGTACTTCAAGTTATTAATGAAGAATTCGAGGAAGGGGTCATTAATGAAGGAGACACCCCTCATTTAAGTCTTCATCCCTATTTCCTTGAGTTTGGCTGTCATTTTTCTCATAAATTCCTGGTTCTTGTCCAAAATTGTCCAAAAAATATACAATAAACACTCATTAGACTACATGGCAAAGTGACCACCCCCATTCACTCTATTGACATAAATATATTAAAAAACATGCACAAAACTATTGAGAATGGTGGATTAAATGCAAATAATAGGTAGAATGAGCCTATATAGTTACCCATTTCTAGGGCTCATCAATGATGATGCCTGCTTAATTGATGTATTATGAGAAGAGGTGTGTTGTAAGAGAGCTGTATGTCACGATACTGAAATTTAGCAAAAAAAGAACTAGTTGTACCAAAAGAATAGATCTATCTCTTATGTTAACCTAAATTCTGACCTAGAAACATAAAATGCTGAGTAGTGCTATGTGAATGAGAAAACATGTAAAGAGACCAATTGCAGAAACATAAATGAGCATGGAAAAATGGATCTGAAGCAGGACATTGACCTCTGAATCAAACTATAACACTAGAAATTGCAATTGGAAAGCAAAACTGTGTTTTTATGGCAGTAAGGAAATCTTGACCTCAATTCATGGTCCCCAAAAAAGGAAATGAGGTCAGGCACTATTGATGGCCTTTTTGGATTTCTGCTTATCTCTATTTAACCTACTTCAACTAACTGAAATGGAAACAACTATGTAAACCAACCAAAGCAACCCATTCTAACCAAGGGAAAATGAATCTATCTAACAGAAATTAATTCATGAACTAAAGAAAAAACATATAAGTACAAAGCAAGAGGTGTTGCGTAGCTTTGGTTAAGCCCTAACCCAAGAGCTTTAGCCCTCTGGAAGAAATCAGTGCTGGCTCAGAAAATATTTCATCTCCATTATCAAAAACAATAGTCAAATTACATAAAACTGGTTCACAAAACTAAGCTCGAAAATGAGTTGAGCAAGAACTGCAACAAAAGTGTGAAAATTTGACAAAAAACCAACTAAAATACTGGGCACCTAAGCCCTCCTATTTATACAACTGGAGCCTCCAACAACTCTCCTAAAATCAAGGAGGCTCGACTCCCAAGACTAGAGATAGACAATAGTTCTTCTTCACTTTCTCGACTGCCCCTTTGATGCATCAATGTGACTGCTTGTGCTCCAAGTTTCCGAAGGAAGATTTGAGGTAGGGGTTCATAAATGAGGGGGACACCCTCCTACAAATCCTCTCCCTTGTTTTCCTCGAATATTGGTTGCCAAATGCTCATTAATCCTTTGACTTTGTCCCAAAATTGACCAAAAATCTGCATAAAGCACACATTAGACTTAATGGCATAATGACTAAACCAATTCACTCTATTAGCATAAATATAATTAAAAAATGTAATAAGATAATGAGAATGGTGGATTAAGATGAGTTAGGAGGCCAAATGAGCCCACCTAATTACCCATTTCTGCGGCTCATCATCACCCCTCCACTGAATGGGTTGCTCACCCTTTGAGCAACTAGTCTATCTCCACATCCTTGATGGCCTTGATGGATTCCCTGACATCCCATTCTTCTAATGTGATATCCTCCTCCTTATCATGGAATCCCACCTTTCTATCCACCTCTTCCCACAGGGTTTGTTCTTCTTCTTCTTTTACACCTTCCAGTAGTCCTACCAGTGGTGGAGGATTGAGTTTGAGGCCAATCCAATTGGCCTTCAAACCTTGCATAGAGTGCTTATATTGTGGCACTCTCCTCAAGGCTTCTCTAATCCTGTTTGGGGAGTGATACTCCCTAATCTGTAGGCTATGTGGAAATGTGTTCAACTTTCTCACGAAGGAATAAATGCAGTCATCTCCAAACAATCTCTCCATGTCCTCAAAATATGCAATATCCAGGGCCTGCTCATTGATATACTTAGGGAAACTTTGAGGATTATCTGCAAGGTGTTGATGGGCACTGACGAGAGCCATGGGGTCTGCTAGCTCAGCTTAGATCATTAAGGGTTCATTTTTCTCTTTTGCCATCAACTTATTGATTTCTGTTGCCCTCTTCTCCTCATGACTCATCCAAGGTTCCATGACCATTAGCCTCAAGTCTCCTAACCCGGCATTGGGGTCCCATAGGTTCATATCAGTAAGGACCATGTTATGTAAATAAAACTCTGCAAACTTTTCCTTATCCTCTGCTGAATCATGGTCACATAGATCCATGAATTGTCCATAATCCTAAAAAGGTATGGTGCTTCTCTGGGCCAGAGTCTTCAACTAGAATTGTAGCCACTATTATTTAAGGTATACTCCATATGATTTGGCTGGTTTCCTACACTAAAGTGCCTCCATAGCCCAGCTGGCCATGCATGCTAACTAGGTTTCCCTTTCTTGCAGCTATTTTCTTAACATTTCATTCTCTTCTTGCAAGTGAGATCTTTTGATTGCTTCTACATGTTTTAGAGTAGCTAGCTCTCTGCCCATCTCTCTAAATTTTCTCTCCATGTGTCCAATGTCTTCCACCCCTTTGGATGTTGCAATTTGCATCCATCTGTGGCTCCTTAGTCTTTCTTTTTCTAGATCAAAGAAAAGATGGACTGCAAACTTCCGTGGGATGATTTTCCCTCCTTCTAGAAGGTTGTAATAAGAGCCTAAACTAGGTTGTGGGTCAGGTTCTAGTATCCCTGCTATTTCATCCTTCTCCTTGGTCTGCTCTTCTGCCCTTTTCTCAAGTTTCTCAGTCTCCTGTGGCTTTGTCAAGGTCTCTTGTAGAGCGGTTTGTGCCTCCTGTAGGAAAATTCTAGAGTCATGTAGTTTGATCCTTTACCTCCAAGTGGAAGATCTAGGGCTTCCTCTTTCATATGTGATGGGGGTTTTGGATGGAGATTCGTCCCTATTGGCAGTAGGAGAATCTTCAATGGTGATGGGCTCTTTTGAGGGTCGCTATGGCTTCCCTATTTTTATCCTGGTGCTTTTTCGAGCCTTGAAATACATGGATGGTTTCATTTTTCTCTTTGGTTTGGGCTTAACTGGGGTGCAGAGTGCAGTAATAACAACTTTTGCCTCCCTTTCCAGTGTTTTAGGAGGCACTTTTGTCGTCTTTTCTTCTGTTTCTTTTTCTTTTGTCTTTTCTGCCTCTGCAGGTTTTGTTTCTTCTATCCCTGTTTTAATTTCCTCCTCTTCTTGTTTAGTTTCCACCCTCTCTGCTGTAGTCTTTTTCTTCACTGATTTAGTCTTTTTCCTTCCTGTTTTAGTCCTTTTTCCTCTTGTCCTAGGTTCCTTCTTCTTCTTTGCTGTGGTCTTACACTTCATTGTTTCATGTTTTTCTTCCTCTGTTTGGGTTTCTTCCTTCCCTGTTTTAGGTTCCTCTTTCTTTGTTTGTGTTTTCTCTTCCTCTTTTCTGGTTTCCTCCTCATCTTCCCCTTTTTGTTCTTCTCCCTCACTTTTAGATGGATTGAGGTCATATGTGAGTTCTTTTACATCATCTTCCCTTGTCATATTTTTAAAAATCTTCCAGGATATGGGTATTGTGAAGGTGTGGAGGGCCTCTTCCACTAGTAGTTTAATTAGCCCATGGTGAGCTAATTGGTCTAGAGCTCCTGCCTTTAATTTGATGTTGGAATCCATTAGGGACTGGAGGAGAAAATAGGGAATACTATGCTTTTGGGGTGCAGGAAGATCCATGCCATATCTTAACTCATGAAAATGTTTGAAATGGTACGCATAAACTATGTTGTACCTTCCTTCACAGGAGATATATTTTATAATCAGATAACTGACCTCATCCCAAGGCTAAGGTGTGCTTGTTCTCCTGATGCCATTTTTTTCCTCTACTAGATGCTCAACTGGATGGAAGAAGGTTTTCTTGGCAACTTGACCCAGTGGTTTTCCTCCTTTCTCCAGGGTAGTCCAAGTGGGAGACTGGTAACCCTACTGATGAACTCTGGGGTGATTTCCATTGTGAGACCCCTGAAACTAACAGTGGCATGGGTTTTTGAGTGAGGTATCAAAGATAGGGAAAACTCCTGTGTTACTTCTTCATCCTACCCCCAAAGTTTTTCCAAGAATGTCATCCAATTGGCTCTGGTAAAAAGGGCTACTACCTCAGGGTGTTCATGTAGCCTGGTTGAGTTTAAAGGTTTCTTCTGCATAAATCCTCCTGTCATTATGTTTAGACTCTTTGGAATGCCTCAGGTGGAGAAGGAGACAAGAATTTTCAAAATCCAGCAAACAGAGAATTAACAATGCACTTTGTCTTCCTTCTAGGCTTAATTGTATTTAACAGAGGAAGACAAATTGTATTTAATTAAAAGTGTATTCTTCCTTTTAGGCTTAATTCTCCTTAAAATTGCATCACTCCTTATATATGTCAGTACCAAGGTGGAGAAGGAGACAATACTTCAGAAACAGAGAATAGAAGAAGCAAGGAAACTTTGAATACAATTCCTCTTCCTTTCTAGGCTCAATTCCTTCTTAAAATCACATCACCCCTCATATATATGAAAATGCAAAGTGGGTTTGCACTGAGCCTACCTCTTCGAGCCTAAATTTGAATGAAAATATCATTTTTTCTTCTGCAATACTACTCACCAGTCCTCCTGTAGATAGGGCTCCTATAGGACCTGTTACTGCTCCTGTAGAACCCGATAATGTTCCTGTATAACACGATAAGTGGAGGAGTTCTAAAAAATATAGAGAGCAATGGTTCTGAGGCTCTGGAGGTGGTAGGTAGCTCACTACAGTCGAGGGCGCGATGATAAAAATGGAAATAAAGGTGGTGAATAAGCTCGATAGAGCGTGGTTATGCTTATGGGAGAGGTTTCTAACGACGACGTGAGGTGGCAAAAAGGGTACATTACCATTATTTGGATTATTGATCCCCATTGCAGTGTCATCATGAGTTTATGCTTTCTGCCAGCAATCACTCCTCCTCATTGGTGCTGGAGTTCAAAACATCTGCCACTACCTGTCTTTTTAGATTTTTCCATGAGTTGACTAGACACATGTGCAGTGTGATCTCTGGATGAGCGCGATCGAACTGGACGAGGGTGTCTAGTTAATTGGCCACCTTTTTGGTTTAATTCCAACCATTCCATTCATTTATGCAGTTTCTAATTATACAAATGCAATAGAGGAACGGGTTTAGACACTTATTTGTAAGTGAAAATGTTCGTGCTACAATGCTGTGAGGCTTTGTTGTTGCTGCATGCTTTGACTTTGGTGCTACATATCTATACTCCTACTGCCATATGCTTTTGGCTTCTTGATATGTGACTCAGTTACTTTGTACAAGTGCTCCTTTGCTAGATATTTCTTTGGACATCTTCTACATACCTATGGCTGCACCTATTTTGTTGTTGGAGCTTGATTTTTAAGGGGATCAACTGCTACAGGAGTCCTATAGGAGCTCCTGTAGCTACTTATCCCTCTAAATTTTTTAGTTGAGGCTTATGCAAGGGCTGTGAGGAGGATTCTTGAAGAGTATGATGGTAATGGAGAAGCATCTAGTAGGCTGTGGGTGAGTTGTAGGGGTTCTGTTTTTTTTTTCCTCGAATTTTTGAAAAACAGGTTTCTATGTTTTATTTGCAGGAAGGAAATAAATAATTGGAAATGAGTTGGTGTAGGTGTGGGATGGAGGTTTAGGATGGTGGATGGTTGTAGAATGGTCTACATGCTTTCTGTGAAAACTCCCAGCTCTTCAATCCTTTTTTTAGCTTCATTTCGAGCTCTCTGTGATTTCTACAGGAGCCTCCTGTAGAACATGTAGGGCTTCCTGTAGGATGCACAGCCTTAAGAAAAAACACTCAAATATGGAAAAAAAAGAATTACAGATGATAGATAAGAGTCTAGAGGATATGTAATAGGCCTGGTGGCATATCCCCTTACTTCCTGGAGTCCACCTGTGACCTACGATGCACTCAAAAAGTCAATTTTTTATATTTTTTTTTTTGAAAAGAGAACTAAGGTGCCTCCGAGAGGTTTTTACCCTACCTTCCTGCCCTGGGCACCTCCAAGGGAGGTTTTAACCCAAGGATATTTATTCTTTTCATTTTGTTTCATCATTGGGCCACCTCAAAATAGGTTTTCAGCCTAATGATGGGACTCAAGCACCTCATAGAGGTTTTCACCAGAGTCCTTATTATATTCATTTTTTTATTGAGTGGGTGTAGTGGAGGAAGAGACTTGCTCCACTACCAACGCTATTTTACTCAAGTATTCAATAAATTCTTGATTATAGAGGGGATTTTTGTAGATTTTCAACCTATGCCCATTGAGAAGCATGGGGATGGCTTCCTCATCGATGGTCCTGATTAGAACCGAACCATTGTCATTGCACTTTTCTACTGTGTAGGGTCGCAACCATCTTGTCCTCAGTTTTCCCTTGAAATCTTTATACCTTGAGTCATATAGCAGCACCCAATCTCCTTCTTGGAATTGCTTCTCCTTGATTTTTTTTCATGCCATATCTTCCTCTGAAGTTGGATTACTTCTGTGTGGAGAAGGGCTTGCAATCTTTTTTCATCCAATCCATTTAGATGGAGTAACCTTTCCCTTTATGCATGGCTGAGATCTAGGTCCAGTTGAGTTTCCATCCTTAGTGTATTGTATTCAAATTATATTGATAGCAAAGCCTTCTTCCCATAGACCAGCTCATAGGGTGTAAACCCTGTGGTGGTCTTCTATGTGGTGTTCTAGGCCCAGGTGGCCTCAACCAATCAATCTACCCAATCCTTCCTATTGCTACTCACTACCTTACTAAAAATTCCATCTAAAGCTCTATTGGTGACTTCCCCCTGTCCATTGGCTTGTGGATGGAAGGGGGTTGACGTTCTGTGCTTGATTTTATGATGTGTGAGCAAGTATTCAATCAGATTGGAGGTGAAATAATTGCCTTCATATGTAACCAGTTCTCTTGGATACCCAAACTTATAAAATATATTCTCTTTTAAAAACTCGGCTACTTTTTCTTCTGTTGTTGCCTTTATTTCCTTTGTCTCTACCCATTTGGTCAGATAATCAGTGAACACAATGATGTATTGTTTCTGGTTAGAAGGATGGTTGATAGGACCCACAAAGTCTATGCCCCACTTCTCAAATGGCTCAAAAGTCACTTGAGGTTGCAGGGGCATCTCATCCCTTGGAGTAGGTATCCCCATCTTCTAGCACCAATCACATTGACTGATATATCTCCTCACATCTTGATGAAGAGTGGGCCAATAGTATCCTGCTTGTAGAATTTTGAAGGCAGTCCTCTTTGCTGCAAAATGGCCTCCACAAGGGCCATCATGACAAGTCAATAGAATGTCAAAAACTTCTTCCTCCCTAACACATTGTCTCAAAATCCGATCTGGGCCAAGTTTGAAGAGATTGCCCCCAACCCAAGTGAAAGGGGCACTTTTCCTCATGACCTTGCTCTTCTCCTTTGAGGATAGGTGTGGTGGGAACGGTGCTAAAAACAAGTAATTTATTATATCAACAAACCATGGAGAGAGTACTAAGATAGCAAATAGGTGTTCATCTAGCATTTGATCATCCACCATTCCTTCCTCACCTATAGGCAGATTTACTCTAGACAAAATGTCAACGACAACATTTTCCTTACCAGGCTTATCAACAATGGTTAAATCAAATTTCTACAGTAAAAGCAACCACCTAATGATGTGATAATTTACATCTGGTTTGTTCATTAAATACCTAATTATAGCATGATCAATGTGTACAAAGGCCTGATAGCCTGTGATATAATGTCTGAATTTATTTAAGTAATGGACTAGAGCTAAGAGTTCCTTCTCATTTACAGTGTAGTTTAACTCTGCCTTTGACCAGTTTTTACTTATAAAGTATATGGCATAAGGTGGCTTCTCATCAGCTTTCCCTAAGGCTACTACTATTGCTTTGTTCGAGGCATCTATGTGAATGCGGAAAGATAGGGCCCAGTTTGGACCTCTCAAAATTGTGGCAATCACAATTTTACTTTTCAAGGTATCTAGGGCTTCTTGGAAGTTGTCAGTCCATATGAACTCGACATATTTCCCCAAAAGAAAAAACAATGGAGAGGTTAGCTTACTAAAATCCTTAATGAATCTTCTATAATATCTCGCTAAGCCTAGGAAACTTCAGACACCTCTCACCTTTTGAGGAGG
>APFE031605600.1:0-16355 GCA_000404065.3 Pinus taeda | reverse complement strand
ATCAAATATGGAGTAGCCTTTCCATGGAGGCTGGACACAATGTGATCCTTCACGCCCTCCAACAGAATCCTTTGACATTTTGTGGTCTTCTTTTGCCAAGCATTAGCTTGAGTAGCATCAGTAGGCTTTGGGACATCTGTCTCTATGAACTCCTTCATCCCGTTATCATCCAATACTGCCTCCATCCTATCCTTCCATGCAATATAGTTCGTACTGCCCTCAAGGGCATACTCTAATCGCAATCCTGTGAAAGACATCTTAGTTTTGACACCAAGAAAAAACTGCTGCAAATTCGAATTCCACCAGCTCCAACTCAACCGCTTCCGATGTAGAATTCGTGAGAACAAGGTATTTCTTGTACAAAGATCGATTGTATGCGCATTCACTGGATATCTCACCTTCCAAAGGAAGGATGAATCCAGAGGCTACCTGGCCTGATTACAGATTTTTCCTGAAGAAATAGAAACACTTATTATAGCCAAAAATAATGGGTCGTATTTTAATTATCTTCAGCATCCAAATTTTCAAAGATTGGGAAAAAATGAGGAGAGAAAGCCATGTCATATGTGCTTGTAAACACTTCCTAAATAGTAGATCTGATGATCAACAGCTCCGATACCATGTATAAATTTTGAATAATAAACACATATTCAATGGATATTATTTTGATCATGTACTATTCTGGAATAGATACACAATACATAAGATCCTCTACGTTGATCATCAATATAGCAGCATCAATAACAACAAAACATCAAGAGCATGCACACATTAACACAATATGTAACCCGGGGAAAGCTTACGGCTGAAAACCTCACACTATCTGTATATTAATGATTAAGAACATGTAACATTACAATAGTCAATACTTCTCACAAGTATCCAGCACTATCTCCACCTGCTACACACAATATAGCTCAGATCTGATCTCCAAATCTATTCCACTACTTGTCTGCCTCCACTACTCAATACCTACACAAGAATGGATGAGAATGGTTGAACCAAACTCGTATTTACCTCAAACGAATCACTGACAACACGTGAGCAGAGGCTATAATCACTTGGTATTGGCCAATTCTCATTGGCATAACTCAATCTCATTGATTGTGCAAATCCTCATGCACAACTATAGTGACAACTGATAGCAATCTGATCCTCTAACACCTGTCCCTGCTGAACTGAACATGCACTGACATGCAACTAAGTTAACTGATGTATTGTTTAGTTGCTTTATGATTTAATAATTAGTTTAACAACTCATCATTAGTCTATTTGTAGTTAGACTAATTACAACTAGTTTAACCAAGTCAAACTGAACACAACTCCATCAACTCCACAATCAACTCCACCAAACTCAACTGATTGAGTTCTAACTGAAGTCATGCATGCAACAACTCAACTGACCCAAAAAGAAAGCATATTTCCTTCTAACAGCTGCATGTGCCACATCTGTAGCTCAAACTGAAGTGCTCCAAGAGAATAAGATAAAGTTTATAGTCTAAATATTATTATAAGACAATAATATTTGACTTTTCTATTTTTGACAGCCAGTCTAAAAATAGACTTCAATCACTCCTGCTCTGATCATCCCTGATGTGATCCAAAAATATAACTTGCGCCATAATTTGTTGGCGGGCCCACTTAGTGAAGGCGACTCTTTTCACTAAGCTCCATCATCTTGTTTCAATCTCAACACAAATAGCACTCCAACAACTATTCCTTAGATACTCGTGGATTTCTATTTTCCTGCACCGGGAACTCGTGAATCTTGTTGTCCAACCATTCTTCAGTTTCTCTCTTTGTTGGATTCTGGTGGCACGACATCGAACATCCCTGTCCTAACAACAGAACCATTTGTTGGCTTGTATGCACCTGACCCAAGTTTAGAGGTGATCTAGCCAAGCAAATCACGGTACTACTGGCCCTTTCGGCAACAGTCCGTTGAGCACGAACTGAGGTCTCACCCAAAGTAGTATGGGAGGGTGCTAGAACTATGTTTCTACACCTTGGGGATGTCTGCTGAGCTTCTAGAGGTCTGCGGTTTGACCCTACGCACATGTCGCTACGTGCACTTGTTATTCCTTCGCAACCTGTGATGCTGCTTCCGCGCAGCCCTACGCGGGGTGCAACCCATCTAATACCCAACTCCCTTGCTACTTGATCTGTTATTAACCAATTACTTAACTTATTGGTGTTATATTAATGATTATTACAGCATATTTAGAAATCATGTTAGTGCACGCGATAAATAAAACAATATAAATGTAAAGAAGGCAATGCACAAGTAGATATACAGAAATATGAATCAACTTCTCTTTATTATTCTTTGATCAAGATTATAGACTTGACACCACCCTATACATTTAGCTACAGGGCTCTGTGCACTCAGCTACAAACTCTACTAGGCCTTTGCACACACAGCTACAGAGCCTCTTCCTACTACTATGACCCAATACACTTAGACTTTGACTCTATGTTCGAACAATTCATATTCTTCTCTATTCCTTCTTCGCTTTCTTTACAACCTAGATCTTCACTCTATTTATTCAATCCTATGGTCTGCAGACCATGGGTAGGCTGACATTACTATATATTACGTTACAATACTTCAGGGTAGATAGCCCTATGACTGTTCCTATTCTTCTCGCATATGCCCGTAATTCGTCGAGTCTTATAGTACATTTGACAAAACGTTTGGCTTTGAGCCCCAAAACATGTTGTGGGGGGATTCCATGCCCAAAAATCCTAATTAACCCATGGTGAGCTAACTGTTAGGAATTTCCATCATTCACTTTCATTCTTGAGTCTATGAGTGATTTAAGCAGGAAGTATGGTATGTTGAGCCTTTAGTGAGGGGGTGTTCTTTCTCCAAATCTCAATTCTTCAAGGATCCTAAAATGATAGCCATAGCTCGCACTATACCTACACTCACATGAAGTGTATTTGATCAGTTGGTAGCTTAGCTCATTCCATGGATATGGCAGACTTTCCCTCCTTACTCCATTTTTGTCCTCAGTGGGTTCCTCACCTTCTAAAAAGAAATTTCTTTTCACAACCTGGCTATCTCCTTGTCTTCTTTCCTCCATGGTATTCCTAGGGGAAGTGTGGTGGCTCTGTTGATGAGATCAGGGGTGATATCTATGGAGAGGACCCTTATTACAATAGTGTCATGGATTCTGGTGAGTGGAGTAAGGGAGATAACAAATTCTTGAGCCACCTCATCATCACACCCTCTGAATTTTTCATAAAACCTCATCCAATTATTTCTTGTGAATATTTGAAGCACTTGGAGGTGTTGTTGGATTCTCATAGTGTTGGTGGGATCCCTCCAATTTAACCCTCCTGTCATCTCGTTGGTGAAGTTTGAGGAGATGAGAGGGTTGAAACAAATTTCAAGTGCAGAACCAAAACATAAATGACTATGTATGTAATTCCCTTATATATTTGATAAATGCACTCAAACTTAGAGTATTTCTGGTTCAATTACTTTTAAAGAGGGATGTAATTACAAATCCTATCTCTTTAGATTATTTGGAGTCACCAACTCCGTTGATATCCCTTCTGAACTCTTCTCTACCAATCCTGTATATAGACTTTGTGTATGTTGTACGAATTCTTGTGCATGATCCCGTATGAATTCTTCTACAATCCTGTAGGAATTCCTGTGTAGTGAAATGATCTAGTTTTTCTTTCAATGGGTTTCCTGGGTATGAAAGTGACCTGAGAGAGTGATTTTTGAGGAAGTGAAATGCATGAATGCATGGGAACAATGTTTTATTTCCTCTTATGGTGATTCGAGGTGAAGTGGTGCACTGGCAACAAAGGTATGTTTCCATTTTTTAACCATTGGTCCCCACTACCACCACATCATTCCCCACTCCTCGTAATCAACTCCCACCTCATGCATCTGTAATTTAACTGCTTTTGTCCTACTCCCTCTCTGTCTTTGAGTTAACTGCTGCCACATGTGAGAGAACACCCTAATGTGTATATGTTTACTGAACGAAGGTGGCCAAGTTAACTAGCCATCTTTTTGCTTATAAACTAACTATAATGTAACCCTAACATTTTTTTGACTACATGATGCATATGAGAGAATGAGAAGGATACTTACCTGTGGCTACCATGCTATGTTGCAGTTGTCGAAGACCAATGGTGTTGTTGTGTGTATTTGTTTCATACTATTCTTCTTCCTCCTCTTGATGTCTGCTAATGGCTTCTTCGTTTTTGCAGGTACCTGTGGTCAAAGATATCATGATGGTGCTTTGGATCTCTTGGATTATCATGTTGGGGACCTGTTGCTATTATGATTGGTATTTTGTGGGATATGCTACTACAGGATTTCCAACAGGATATCCTGTAGTTGTTTATCCCTCAAAACTCTTGATCATTCTTTTTGCAGGGGTTGTGAGGATGGTGACATGGATGGAGAGAAAGAATGGGAGTGTGGAGAGTAAGGAATATTTAGGTGATTCTCTTTATTCCTCTCTATTTCCCTTTTTCAAAGACTGGAAAAAAAGTACTCTTGAAACTATTGTTTTTTTCTTTAAATGGTGAGTGTAGGGGCGATGATGGTGGAAAAGATGTGGTGATTGATGATGAAGAGGGTGAATTTTAGTGGCCCAGAAAGTCATTCATTTGCCTTAGGACTGCTTCCTGTAGGATTTTTGGGTCACTGTAATTCCTATAGGATCATCCTGTAGTTTTTAGAGGGATCTTGTAGGAATATATGGGATCATGTAGGAAAAATAGTCCCTTTGTAAACTAAAGCAATAGATTGAAAAAATGACAAAAATGATCGATGAATGAATGGTGATGAGTGGAAAAAGAAATATGTGATTGATAGGGGTCTCTTGGTGATCCTCCTTTTCTCTTTGATCATCCTTCTTCTTGACCTGAAAATGGAAATTTCATGATATTTTTTTTATTTTTTCATTTTTTAAAACAACTAAGCTACCTCTGAGAGGTTTTCACCCTAGCTGTTTGCCCTGGGCACCTCAAGAGAGGTTCTCACCTAGGGATATTTCTTATTCTCTTTTTTCTTTTTTTAACACCACTAAGTCACCTCAAGAGGTTTTCAACTCAGTGATGGGACTCATGTGCCTCGTGGAGGTTTTCACCTGAGTCCTTATTCTTTTTTATTTTTCCCAATGATTAGATGAGAGAGGAGCTGGAACTTTCTCCACTATCATCACTATTTTATTGATATCATCAATGAACTCTTGTTTTGATAAAAGTCTCTTGTAAATTTTCAATCGATGTCCATTAACAAGCAAAGGAATGGCTTCTTCATCTATGGTTCTGATTTGCACTAAACCATTATCATGGAATCTTTCCACAACTTAAGGTCCTAGCCATCTCATCCTTAACCTACCCTTGAAGTATTTATACCTTGAACCATATAGAAATGCCCAATTGCCTTCATGAAATTGCCTCTCCTTGATGTTTTTATCATGTCAGATCTTCCTCTGAAGTTGAAATACATTTGTATGTAGAAGGCCTTGCATTCTAAATTCATCCAAACTATTTAACTGGAACAATCTCTCTTTTTGTGCATTGTTGAGATGTAGATCTAGTTGGGCTTCCATCCTTAATGTGTTATACTGAAATTCAATGGACAGCAAGGCCTTTTCCCCATAGACCAACTCATAGGGTGTGAATCTAGTGGTGGTCTTCCATGTGGTATTATATGCCCAGGTGGCCTCAAATAGTCTATCTACCCAAACCTTCCTGTTGCTGCTTACCACTTTGGTCAAGATGCCCTCCTATGCTCTATAGGTCGCCTCCACTTGCCCATTAGCTTGTGTATGATAGGGAGTGGAGGTCTTATGCTTAATCCTGTGATGGCTGAGTAGATCTTCAATCATGTTGGACGTAAAATGGTTTCCTTGGTCTCTAACCAGCTCTCTAAGGTACCCAAATCTGTAGAATACGTTCTCCCTTAGGAACTCAACCACCTTCTCCTCTGTTGTTGCCTTAGTTACCTTGGTTTTAGCCCACTTAGTCAAATAATCAGTGCACCATATAATATATTTTTTTGCTTGGAAGGAGGGTCAGTAGGCCTAATGAGGTCCATGCTCCACTTTACAAATGGCTCGGAAGCCACTTGAGGTTGAAGAGGCATTTCATCTCTTGGAGTAGTCCTTCCCATATATTGGCACCGATCACACTGACTAGTATATTTTCTCACATCCTAATGAAGAGTCGGCCAATAATATCCTACTTGTAACACTTTGAATGTTGTCCTCTTTACTGCAAAGTGACCTCCATAAGGCCCATCTTGATAGGTCAGGAGGATGTCAAAGAATTCCTCCTCCCTATCACACCTTCTCAAAATTTGATATGGGCCAAGTTTGAAGAGGTTGCCCCCAATCCAAGTGAAGGGGGCGCTCTTCCTTACTATCTTGCTCTTTTCGTTGGAGGACAAATTTGGTGGGAACTGTGTTGATACCAAAGAGTTTGATATAACAACAAACCATGGAGAGAGAACTGAAATAAGAAATAATTTCTTGTCTGATAAATGGTCATCAACCATTCCTTCTTCACCTACAGGAAAATTTAGTCTAGACAAAAAGTTTGCAACAACATTTTCCTTACCAGGATTATCAACAATGGTTAGATCAAACTGTTGTAATAAAAGTAACCATCTTATAATTTGAGCATTCACATCTGGTTTATTCATTAAGTATTTGATTACAACATGGTCAATGTTATCACTCCAATATTTCTCTAGAGTGTTTGAGAAATAAATAATTAGAGGTAACCAAAAACCAACTTTGGAGATTAGGATCTAGCCCTCCTAATTCTCGGAGAGGGCTCTCTCTTTTTTATTTAAGTTTGTTTAGTTATTTTATTTTAGGCTAGTTATGATTATAATTGGGTTTTTATTTGGATTTGGTGGTGGAATTAATTACTTAGATGAAAAGAGGGTTGTCTTTTACCATTTGGCTATGGGGTGAAATATCAAGAAAACAAGGCTAGATCACGTTCTAAAAACATTGTCTATAAGGAAAGATAGCAGAGTTACTTCAGATCTCAATGTTGGATGGTGAAGTGGCTTTCAATCAGATCCAAAGAGGAATTAAGGGTTCCTTAGGCCGGATTATGAAGAAAGTGGAAGCAGTCAACTAGGATGGAATAAAAATTTAGGATTCTCAGATCTAGATATTAGAATAAAACATGTAAATGATCAACTATTCAAAATAGAGTGTACTTAAAAAAATTCTAATATAAACTTCTAGTTAATTCTTTCAACTTCAGATAACATTTAAGTTTGTGAAAAACATAAGAAAATAACAAATTTGACAAAGAAAATACTTCATTGTAATAGCTCAACACATGATTCCTATAATACAATCTCTTTATTACTTGGTCCAGTTTGCTGACTTGAAAAATTGGTACAGTAACCCATAGATTTATGATCAAAATAAATTTACAAATGCATAGAAATCCACACTCAATACTTCTATTTATGAAGCATTTATACAAAAATAATTTACAAAATATCCCAAACTATCTTGGGAACTAATCTAGGAGAAAGAAATATCTTCATACAAGAATATATAGACAACTATTGAACTGTTGTTTGTTGTCCCTGTTTATTAGGTTGTGTTGTCTTTAATCTTTGATATTTTTCCTTTTAATATCTACATTTTTGTTTGGTCTTCACACTGGATGTTTTATTCACTCTGACCTTTCAACTGATACACTTTCATATGATACACTTTGACCTGGCTGACATGTCATTACCCTTTTCCTATGCTTTTTCAATCTTATTGTATATTTTTACATTTTGACTGTGTATTTCTATAGTAAGTCATTTAATTTCTCCCATGTTTCAACATTTGGTAATTGGATATTTATCATCTTCCTGTAAATCTCATCTACCTTTGTGTACTTAGTAAAAGTAGGCTTATTCACAAAAACGTGTTTTACCTCATGCTAGAGGTAAAATAAGTTCTCAAAAGTTTGGTATAGGACCTTGCTAGTTGGCATTCCTTTCATAGATGAATTGTTAACATGATCTCTAGCCACTTCTCTATTTTTTCTATTGTGTTCATCCTATGTCATTAACTTGTCATTTATTACCAAGGGATTGGGCAGACCATTTTGCCTCAAAGCTTCAAACATAACCATGAATTTGTCTGTAGCCAGTTGCATGGTTTGACACTTTTCTTAAAGGTTTAGCATTAAATTCCTCTTGGTGAGGACCCTTTTCACTTCTAGTATTGTAACTGTTCTGTTAGGTATCTCTAATTCCTGCAATTCATACTTATTTTTGGAGTTGAGGAAGTGAATGATCCTTGCGGCTTCCTCTAGCCTATCTCCCAGTTCTTCTTTTTACTCTTTGTGTGGCTTCTATAGCCTGTTTTATTAAGTCAATCTACTCAAAAATTACTTGGATGGATGGAAAAATATCATTTACAGAGTCAATGATATTGGCCCATAATTGTTCCTTAGCATTACCAAGGGGTTCTTTCAATGCCAGTTCCTTCTCCAGACTATTTATTCTTTCACTCATCCCGGTGGCTTTCAGCACTTCATCCTTGTGCATAATCTGGGCAAGCTTGTAATTAGTCTCTAGAGTGGTCACCTTTTCTTTGAGCTTGTTCATTTTAGTGGTTTGAATGGACATGTCTTCCATTGCTTTGACCAAATTTCTTTCCTTGTCACCTATTGACCTTGTTGTTTTTGACCTTGTTGCTATCATAGATGGTCTAGAAGGTGGCAGTGTTGTAGCCATTAGAGCTGTAGGATCTAAGGATGTTGCTAAAGTGGAAGGTACTACAACAGTAACTGTTGGGATAACAGTGGTAGGGGTAGCCTCTACACTAGATTGTTTTACCTGTATCAAGTTGTCTAACTCATTTTCCATTTCCTTCAACTGATCATTCAATTGAAGCACCAGGTCCATCATCTGCTTATGATTTGTTTGGCTCTTTAGGACCTCTTTTGTTTGTGGGTGTTCTGAATGAGGTAGATTTAGTTGTTTCTTGAGAGATGCTATAGCCTCATTCTTTTTCTTGATCAATTTTTCAACAACTTTTATGTCATTTGGATCATGGACTAGCTCAATTACCAAGTCCTCCAATGACTTGATCCTATTGTCTTTAGCTTGTGAGGAGGCCTTTTCCAATTTGGATTGGGTTGTAATGTTGTCCAGTGAATTTTGTAGCTTGTGTGCATCCATGGCCTTCCCTGTCAGGGTGGAGTATATCATCTCTTCAACTTGTTTATGAAATTTTATCTGGTCAATGGGATGAACATCCCAATACAACACTTCAAAATCAATTTTTCTATAATTAGCAGATGTTTTTCGCTGTTGAACGGTAGGTTACATAAAGGACACCTACATTTTGCCTACTTTGATGTCAAAAGATGACATCAACCAGCTCTGGTTGGGTGGTGTGTGCTTGAAGTATTGGGCATATGTTTCAGCCTTCAACTTCTCATTTCTCATTTTGATCTCCTTGTACCTATCCTTGATACATTTTTCCTCATATGCTAGCTTGGTGAAAGTAGAAACCTCAACATTGAGTTGTCTCTCAATCAGTTGTGTCAAAAGTTGATGGTTGTTGTGTTTCTCCTAAAGTAGTTATACCTTTGCTTCTTTCCACCATTATTTCAGTGGTAGTGATTTCCACTGATTTAATGGTTTCCTCCTGCTTAGTCACAGGATTCAGCTTGGGCCTTTTTCTGAGCTCAAAATGCTCATCTGCGATCTCCATAGTAGAATCAGAACCCTCCTCCCTGTTTCTCTTTGGATTTCTCTTCTCATTTGCGGTGGTATGTAAAATGCGAGGATTGTTCATTGGTTCCCCTAGTTCTAGAACTTGCAGGAAAGAACTTTGATCAATTTGCTTCTCAACATCAAACAATGTATTTTCTACATCCAGTACTATGCTATCCACATCAATTAATGTATTCTCCAAACATTCTAATTGGTTGGAAAATCTCTCCATATCAAGTCTAGGATGGTGGATGAAAGGTCCCAATTGACCTTGATTCTCAACTTGTTTATGACCCCATGAGGGTCATACTGCCACATAAATTTGTTCCTGAATTTCATGTCTTGCAATATCTTGTTAGCCTTAGGTCCAACTTCTCTATTATTACATATGAAGGGGCCTAATTGATTTTTCATTATAAATTGGTTTTTTGTCCTAGCTGCTAGGAAGTTGACTTCATTTGAATTGATGATCTGCATAAAGTATTCCAGCGAAAATTTCCTCATAGGGAGGAATTTGGGGAGTTTATAAGGGGAAAGTTGGAATCCAAAAACTCTAATATTTGTTTGGTTTTGGTACAGATACTAGTCTCCAACCTTATTGTACTTGGCCAATTGTAATGCCCTTTTAATTTCTTGGTTGATTCTGGGCTATGGGGTACTGGTCAGCATGTTCGTGACTAGATGGACAAATGAATTGATGAAGTCCCTATAGGTGAATGCAGTGGATTATTTCTGGATCAAGGGTGTCTAATAAATAACTAATCTCTAGTTTCCCTTGGTATCCAACTTATGGATGTTGTTATCACTTAGAATTAAAATTTTATGTATATAGTCCTTTGTCCTAGTTAAATGTCAAAGGTCTGTGTCAAATGGTTTTCGTTTCATATTTCATACTTAGGATTGGGAGTTTTAAAGGTGTTTGTTTCGAATTATGCTCTAATCCTATTGGTTTTCCTCCATCATCATTGTGTTTTAAGCCATGTCTTGTCTTATTCTATCCACCGAGTCTTTTCTTGATTTCGTAGCATAACCTTCTATTGGTCAATTTCGCAGCATAATCATTGTTCAGTCATTTCGCAGCGCGCTACGAAACCCCTGTAGCAGCCTGTTTTATCAGAGAAAAACTGTTTTTACTAGTCAACTTACAGAAGTTTTCCTGAGCAGCTGAGAACTCCATTTTGTAACCTGAAAGAGGTTTTTCTTCCTAACATGCCACACTAAAAAAACCTCTTTCCGTTTCTTCAAATTAATTCTGAGGTGGGAGGAATTTATGGTCGAACTTGCGCTACAAAACTGTTGTAAGTGCAGTTTTTCACAAACAGACTTTTCCTGTTTATCACCTGTTTTTCAAAGAATCATTCTGGTCAGTAGGAAAGATGCTTCAAAACACCAGGAGAGGGTTTTTTTTCAGAATGGATTGGTTCAGAAAAACCGCCTTCAGTTTCCTCAAATACATCATGAGCTGGGAGAAACGGGTTACCAAAGTTGCACTACGAAACTACTGTAGATGTTGTTTTATGAGGAAAATGAGTAGTTTAATGGTGAGGTCAGCAGATTTTTGAAGGAAACACCGAAGAAACATAAGGGATATCACTTAAGGCTATCCTAGCTATTCAGAGGATGACAAGTGTTCCTTTTTGTAAAGGTAAAATTTTTGTCTCAAGTTAAACTTTTGTAAAGGTACTTTATGACCAATTAGGGTTTAGCAGAAATGGCATCCGAGGAGTATTGTTTTGGTTTATACACATGGCTATCAACGAAGCTTCCAACACATTTGAAATATGGTGATGCTCATAAATTTTGGGGTATTAAAGAACTAGGTCATGTTGCTTAGTTTTCGAAGGATGGTAGGAGACAGGGACCAGAAAAACAGGGGTTTTGATCCTAGTGATAAATGATCCATCAGCGCCTTCAGGTATCCAAAGTCAGCCTATTCTTTGCACCTGTAGCTCAGTCATCTCAGCCTAACCAAAAGCAGACTGTTGTCAAAGATCAAGAAAAGAATCATGTTACGAGGAGAATGAAGTTAGATTTTTAGTTTGATTAGGACTCTTTGTAATTACAGCTCAACACTTAGTGTATTTAATGATTCTGTTAAAAATAGATAGGGGTAGTTAATGAGAGCCATCGAGCTCCCCTCATGCTGGAGGAGGAGACTCAAAGTAGTTAATATTGTTTTGCTATATATAGTGAAGACTCTGATGTAATGAGGGTTGGATGTTTATGAAAAACAAAGTTTATATGGGCTTATGTAAAAGACTTGTTACAGTAATAGAAAAGACTACTTTTTCTTCTCAAGATTCATACTTTGTTCAAATGCTCAAGATGTATGTGGCTTTGTCTTACCTTATATTTTACAGCTCATAGATATACAATCATCTGAATCACCTAGTTCCTCAGATTTCCTGGTATATTTATGAGTTGAGGTTCATTGAGAAAATGTTTGATGTTTAAGACATTACATGCCTTGACTACCATGATGAGTAGTTGATATTTACTGAAATGGTGTTGACTCCAAAATACAAATGGAAGAAATATTATGTTGTATTTCCAACCATCATGTTTATTAAGTTCTCATTCCAAGATTAGCCCTCTAGTGTTAAACATAATTAGTAGTTTAATTTGAGAGAGCCCTCTCAGGTTAGGGAGGCTAATCCTTAGCCAAGAGTTTGGTCTGAAATAGTTACATAGAGTCTAACTGATTAGCAGCCATCAGTACATGATTTTGTGATAACAGATGATAACAGGGAATTTATCTTATTGGTAATACAAAGACATATGAAATAATACTGAAGAGTACTTGAAAACTCTTTCAGTTTGAAATCTAGTGAACTGTTCATGCATCCTGTCTGTAATGAACTCAGAATAGTTGTACATGAGAGCAGGAGGCTTGCCTGGGGTAAAGATGGATAGAAAGGTCAGGATAACCTCATCCACATGCTCATCTGAGGTATATCCTAAGTTACAAGAAAGCATGGTAATAATCTGTCTACCTCTCTTTGAAAAAATGGTGGTAGTATAAGGGGGAATATCTGTGGGAGTATAGCAGTCTTCTATCATGAAGGTCTGGAAAATTTGTGCTACTTTGGCTAGGTCTAGTTTGACATATAGGTCTAACAAGTCACCAATAGAAAATGGGGTTTTCTTAGGGCTTGGTTGGACCTGTAGCATATGGTTAATAGACTTTGTAGTGATGGTAAATAACAACTGTTGGTTAGGGAAGACAATAGTTCTTTGGCTAGGAATATATCAAGAATGATAGAAATGGATGATATATGGGAAAGGATTCACTTCTAGAAACAAATATTTGGGTAAATTAGATTCCCAAAGGTGGATGTCATCATTTTGGTTTAGGAATATGTCCTTACTCCAGTCATGAAGACCTTTTATTTGAAAACCCTTGTCTGCTAATGCCAGGTGATCAATTCTAGGTGAGGGCTTGATAGAGGTCTCACGTCCAAAGAGGCCTGGGAAGCCATATGTAGGAGTACAGGTATGCATTAGGCTTCTAGTGGTTGTAGAAGTAAGGTTTGGAAGCCCCGGAACAATGGGTTGGTAGTTAGAATTTGTAAATCAATGGTTTTGGGTATACAAGTAAATTCCTCTTCAATTTATGCAGATATATTAATTAATTCAAATTAATTAATCTTTCAATTGGACCGTACGCTTTCAATTTAAAGCGCCATTCTGGTTTTCCCAAGAATAACTAGAATTTGATGGTATGGCTTGCAAACTGAGTTCAATGGTGAATGCAGAGGGTTCGGTGGCTTCAGCTATGGACTAGTTGCTTGAATTGGGTGTCCAAAGCTTCCTCAAGTGGAAAATGGTGGTCAATTTTGGTCGCAGAGGTTCAAGGTGTCGCAGAATGGCTCGAGTAGTAGTTAGAGTGAAAAAGAGCGAAAAGAGTGAATTGGGGCTTTTCCAGCCTTTTAACAAGTAATGATCACATTTTGGCACAGAAAATATGAATGAACAGTGGAAGGTTTTCGGCTTTGGTGGGGAGGTGGTTTTCTGAGCCGTCACACCGCTTTTGGAGGGCAGACAGTATTTTCACAAGCATGTGATCTAGCCTGGGGCTGCCACATAGTAGAATAGTGCCCAGGAAAAATCACGGATCTTGCATGCTCTCGCGCTACTATCTAACGGATGGTGAATGTGCGCGATATGGATGTGCACCATTGAATCTGGGGGTGGGAGATCCAACAACTCTTGCATGGTTAAGATGCATGGAGGGAATCAAGACGTGGATTTGTGGGGCCTGAGGTTTAATTACAAATAATTGTAATTAATTAATACATAAATCCAGGGTTTAATATAATCCGCAGGTTTATTAAAGTGGGACAAGGGGTTATTATGGAGGGGTTTTTTTAACTGTGCCAAGGGTTGGTGGGTTAAAAGGGTTTGTTGGGGAAATATGATTGGTTAGTTAATTAACTAATGCAGGGTAATAAAAACTTAGGATAAGGGGGTTTTATAGGTTTTGAAGGGAAATATGGAAGTTAATAAGGGGGGAAAGTAATATTTGCAATGGGAAATGGGTTTCACACTAGGGAAAGGGGGTTGCGAATGGGGAAATGGTTTTTGAAGGTAATTACTAGGGAAATGTGTGAAAGCAAGGGGTAAAGGTCAAAAAGAGGGTAAAAGGGTATTTTATAAGAAAAATGCGAGAATGGGGAAATAAGCAAGTAAGTAAGTAGGGGTGAAATGAAATGAGGGGAAATTAATCAAACAAGCTTGTGAATATCTTCTCACTCTCATAAATGCTCCTGCACATGAAACATATGATTAAGCATGATAAGTGTTCTTTTGATATAACAACCTTGTGCATCTGAAACCTTTCTTGTACCTGTTGGATACCTATACCAATAGTTTCATTTTTCATGATTAGATGTTAAAGGTCCAAATATGCTCTGCTTTGGCAAATGCAAAGATCTCATATTTTCCTAAGAAGGCAGTGTCTGTATCAGTTTTCATAACAATTCAATTTTGGATGGATGGTCCAACAGTCTAATCTGGATCATGCCATGTTTTCAATTTCTATGTTGTAGTATAGAGAATGATATCTGTCCAAACTGTTTAATCTTGGCAGATCAAGTAGCTAGGTAGAGAAACAAAGGCTCCCAACTGTCTAATCTGGGGCCTTGGAAGAAATAAGGTTTGTGTTAGATAGGAGATCCAAGCAAAAGCCAATGAAAAGAAAAGGCATTCAAAGGGTTGCAAGTCTAAGAGCACCCTACAAGAAGGAACAAAAAATGCTAGGGAAGCTAGTTGGGGTAGGTAGATGGGGTTGCAGAAATGGTATCTCTTTCAAAAATCAAGCTTGCTGAAATCTATACTGGAAGAGCAGCACCATGAAGCATGACTAACTCCCCTGGTTCTCATTTGTAAAACAGTCATTACTAACTCCCTTTCCCCAAAGTTGCACAAAGCATGAGAAATCATATGTGTTACATTCTTATACCCTTGGGAAGCCACATTTCTTGTGCAAAAATCTTTTCATTTTGAACTACTCCTAAGTTCAATCCATTTGCAAATAAAACTTGGTAAGCTAGCCCCACTCATGAATTTCTTCCATACTAACAACTAACTATGCTACTTAATTCCCTATACTCCTTTACCCCTAATATTATAAACACCATGGTGTCTAAACCCCACAATGTATAAATATCCCCTCCCTGGCACTATAGCCATAGTATTTCACCCCTGGGGCTTGAATTGACACCTGGTCAAGGTCAAGAACCCATGACCTATCTTCTGTTTCACCTCAGACTGGTTTCCCTACCTAAAGAGCTGTTAGACCTTGAAAACCTTGAGGAAACTTGAAGAAATATTGAAAACCTTGCAAAAATACCCTTCCCCCTCTTTATCCTAAGGTCGGGTTATTCACATTGTTCATATTTCATAAGCCATTTAAATAAACCTTCTTGCCTAATGTTTCCGCCTTCGGAAATCAAATTATCCGATACATTGCAAAAACCTTCGAAAACCTTTGAATTCTATGATAAGCGGGCGTAAATAAATGAACATGGAAAACATTGGGAATTATTATTAAAACAAGGTTTATTGTCCGGAGGGCCCCGCCATCCTCGTCAGCAGCAGAAATTAATATTTTATTGCCCGCCAGCTGGTATGTATCTTCCGTGCAGGTTAATGATCCGACGACCGTTCGATCGCGCTTCATCCAGATCCACGGCCGAGGTTGATTTCGGGCCATCCCGACGTCCGCACAATAACCAACGATGCTGTTACCGTCCGCGTGACTCAGGTGCCCGATGACCGTCCGATCTCCCACCCGCAGATCAACGGCTGTGATCAATATCGGAAGGCCTTACGCGTCCGACAGATACCTTCCGATATCTGTCAGACGCTTACGTCAGGCCAGCATCAGCAGGGGGGCACGCGTCCTTTTTTCATTGCATCGGAGCAACGTCTGACATTCCGTCCGACGTACAGGACCCCATCCGATATGGCGACACCTGTCCAGTCCACAAGAGCGCCCAGGCCCCGCGCACGTCACCGCCAAGTCAATTCCGCCTTGTTCCTAATTGGTCCACCCGGCTGCCACATCATCACCCCGTGGACCTACCGCTGACTGCCACGTCACCAGGATGACGTCATGCTGACG
>APFE031605599.1:0-13084 GCA_000404065.3 Pinus taeda | reverse complement strand
CAGTAGATTGTGCAAAATTACTAGTAGATGCTTCAAACATTTTGCCTTTTATACCAATGGTTGCAATGGTTGTTTCATCTCCTGAGTTTGACCCCAAATCTCTTTGAATAGTTGCAGTAGTGTTCTTCTTTTTGCCATCGAACTTCTTAGAGCTCAGCTCCAGATGAAAAATCCAATAGTGTTCATCATCATGCCCATCCTTTTTACAGTGAGTGCACGAAGACTTTGTCTTTTGTACAACATTGGCCTTCCTCTCTTTCCATTTCCATTTTCTCTTCTCCTTGTTCTTGCTTGCAATGGGTTTGGATGATCCCCCAACTTCTGGGACGACATTCTTATCTCTAGCCTCTAAGTGGGTAGCTTGAATAGAGACCTCATCTATGCTAGTAGGTTTAAACATGAGAATGGTATGTCTTAAATAACTGTGTAGACCACCTATATACTTCAACAGAGTTTTAGGTGAGTCTAAATAAATGCCTAGAATCAATGCTCCTTTTCTAAATTCTTGAGTATAACCTTGTACACGTTGTCCTTTCAATTGTCGAAGAGTTTGCCAGCTCATCATGGCTTGTTGCATATAAGCTAGTGGATAGAATTGCTTTTTAATTGCAGAAACAAATTCACTCCAGACAGATAGAATTTTACCATGCTTCTTCATGTCAGCTTCTGTTCGACCTTCTCACCATACCAAGGCAGTTCCTCCAAGGCGTAGGTTGGCCTGATAAATCTTACTTCTGTCTGAGTCAATATTATGCACCCTGCAATACATATCAATCTGTCTAATCCAATTATGCAGCTTCTCTGAATTCAACCCTCCATCATAGATAGGCAAATCAAATTTAACATCTAATTTAATCAAAGATGTCCTTTTCTTATTTTCAGGGCTATTAGGAGGTGTGAGGAATTTTTCTTCTTTGCCTTTAGAGTGATCATGGAGGAGAGATTCTTCTTCTCCTTTATGTTTGGAGTGTGAGGAATTTGGATCTCTACCTTTCTTAAAATCCCTATACATTTCCTCTACCATGGACCTCATGGCCATGAAACTATCTATGAACTGGGGGTCTGATCCCAAGGGACTTTATTCTGACATTTTCTTCTTAGGATAGACTCTTTCAATTTCTGGGTTAGCTTCAACCAACTCTTCTTCCCCTAATTTAAGCTTTGACCTAATTAGCATTCAACAACAAAATCCATCACAATTTTGTCTAACCTTAAAACCTAGAGCTCTAATACCACTTGATCTGAAATCACTCGTGAATGATCTCAGAGAATTAATGAAGGTATTGCAAAATCATGTGTTGGGATGTGCCTATGTTATTTTATGTAACGGATCGATAAGATTGCGAAATACATAGACCCTGAAGCAGTAAGAGAAACACAATAAGGAAACACATAAACACAACAAGTTTAATAAGGAGTTCACCCAATCCTCCTGGGCTATGTCTCCTGGTCCAGCCTTTAGTGGTGGCCTTTCTATTGTGTCTTAAAAAGCAGATTTTTTACAACAGTGAGCTCAATTTGAGTCTCACTCAACAGATGATGATTAGTAGGAATGTACTTGGATTCCCCAAGACTCTAGAGTGCACAAACTCCTCTTACTGAATCTCGACCTCAACTGGCCACAGTGGTATGAGTCCAATTTGAGACTCAATACCTAACAGGTTTACTCAGAGGAGTTAGCTTGAACCTCTCAAGCCTTCTCTAGAGTTCACAGGCTCTCGGACTCTCTCTGTCTCTGTCTGGCTCAATACTGCCTTTGCTCTGCAAGTCAGCTCAGCTTCTTCTCTGTTTTCTTCAATTCACTTCTCTCTAGCCTCTCGGCTTTCTGCTTCCTCTCTACCTATCTTACTCTTTGTCAGTTCATGGCTTAAAGCCAATCTGCTTCCTGATTGTTCGTTTCTGCTTCCCGGCTATCTGGATCTCCTGCCTCTGTCCATTTGAATTCCCCTGCTCTGCGTCATCATCACTGTGTATTGCTTCATAGAGAGGTGGCCACCCGTTTCCTCATGAATTGAGTGTCAGTTCTCTTTGAAAGGTCATTATTTTTGTTGCTTCAAGATTACCTGTGAAACTGATTCCTCTGCCAACTCATTGGTCATGTTAGATCTAAAATCTTATCTGCCTTAGCATATTTCCCTGTCGAATCCGGTCATCCATTGGATCATTCCTTCACTATTGATCTGGAGCCTCCAAGTCCTACGGTCTCTATCCATATCGAGCGGGTAAGTAGCATGCCATTTACCCATCCTATGTGAGTGGTTTTCTCTTTCATCTGCCGGACGCGTGTCACCCATCGTATGGCATTGGGCGGGACTCAATCAAACCTCCTTAACGCTTGAAGCCCTTCCAATATCCTGCTAAATTTAGTGTGGGACCTGCCTTCTGACGGAATCAGTGATTTCCGTACGGTTTTATGCTTTTCTCGAGACCGAGTGCTTAGGGGATTTCCTTCACTGAGGGGGATGCCCTGCGATATGCGATTAGCACTAATCGCGTATCAGAAAATACCACTGTTTCTGGATTTGACCTCTCATTTGTCAATTTGTAACAGTGCACAGTTACCATGGGCCAACGGTCTACGTGCTTTGACCAAGGGTCCTCGTTGCTCCGTGTTGATCACGAATTTCCATTTTTTTAGAGGTTATTTCTAATAAGCTTGACATCCATAAGACTTTGAAACTTCAACATGAGTTTTACAGAGTTTAGGAAACTTTAAGGGTGTTTAAGGATCTGATTCAGATCATCATTAGGCCTATCAACCTTCCTTCAAAACAAAAGTAGTACATTATTGTGTGCACTGGTTATTTGACTAAGTGGCCTGAAACCAAGACAATTAAGGTAGCAACAAAAGAGAAGGTAGCTAAGTTCCTAAGGGAGAATATATTCTACAAATTTGGGTACCCTAGAGAGCTAGTCACAGAACAAGGCAACCAGTTTACCTCCAACATGATTGAAGACCTGCTCAGCCATCACAAAATCAAGCATAGGACCTCCACTCCGTATCACCCACAAGCTAATGGGCATGTGGAGGTGACCAACAAGGCACTGGAGGGCATCTTAACCAAGGTAGTGAGTAGAAACATGAAGGATTGGGCAAAAAGACTAGTTGAGGTCACGTGGGCCTATAATACCACATGGAAGACCACCACTGGATTTACAACCTATGAGCTAGTCTATGGGAAAAATTCCTTGTTGTCCATTGAGTTTGAATATGACACATTAAGGATGGCAACCCAACTAGATTTGGATCTCAGCAATGCACAGAAAGGGAGATGGTTCCAATTGAATGGCTTGGATGAATTTAGAATGCAAACTCTCCTACATACAGAGATAGTTCAACTTCAGAGGAAGATCTGGCATGATAAACATATTAAGGAGAAGCAATTTCAGGAGGGTGATTGGGCACTGTTATATGATTCTAGGTATAAATTCTTCAAGGGAAAGTTAAGGACAAGATGGCTCAAACCTTATGTTATGGAAAGATGCCATGATAATGGTTCAGTGCAAACCAGAACTATATACGAAGAAGCCATTCCTTTTCTTGTTAATGGGCACCGATTAAAAATGTACAAGAGACCTTTATCAAAATAAGAGTTCATCGATAATATCAATAAAATAGTGATGATGGTGGAGCAAGTTCTAGCTCCTCCCTCATCAAGTCACTAAAAAAGAGAAAAAATAAAAAAGAGTAAGGTCTCAGGTGAAAACCTCCATGAGGCGGCCTAGTTGTTTTTCAAGATATATATATATATATATTATAATATATACAGACATATATATATATATATATATATATATATATATATATATATATATATATATATATATATATATATATATATAATTGTCATTTGTAGGTGAGTGAGAAAGGAAAACAAGGAGAAAAAGAGGATCCAAAGGGAACCCTACCTCACACATATTCATCTCCTCCACTCCTTACCATGTAGCCCTCCATCATTTCTATCATTTTTCCACTCCATTGCTTTGATTTATGTGAATACTGTGTTTTCAACAGGCTCCCCTATATTCCTAGAGTATCCCCTGAAAACCTACAGGATGATCATGTAGGAATTACAGTGAACTGGAAAAACTACAGGAAGAAATCCAAAGGCACATGATAGGTTTGTTAGGTCCCTAAAATTCACCCTATGCATGATCTAACTCCTCACCTCGTCCACTATCATCATCCCTGCAATCATCATTCAAAACAAAAAAAATCAGTTTCAATAGTTTCTGCCAATCTTTAAAAAAAAAAAGGAAAACGGAGAGGAGTAAGAGCATTACCTGAGTATCCTTTGCTCTACAGAATTCTACTCCTTCTTTCCATTCATTACACCATGCTCATGGCCCTAGCTAGGAACATGATTAAAGAATTCTGGGGGAGAAGTAGCTACAGGACATCCCGTAGGAAATCCTGTAGCAGCCTATCCCATAGAATGTGAATCACACCATCTACAAGTCTTCACTAGGATGATCCAGGAGCTTCACAGCAGTAGCAGCATCAAATCTTCAACCATAGAAACCTGCAAAAGAAAAGAAACCATTAGCAGATAGTAAGAGCAGAAGGAAGAATATTGGCATGCAACAAATAAACAACGCAGCACCTCTGGTCTTCGACAACTGCAGCTTGGCATCGAAGACACAGGTAAGTATCTCGCTCGCTCACTCATATGCATCATGTAGTCAAAAGTTGTAAGGGTTATGAGATAGTTGCTTTATAAGTGAAAAGGTGGCCTATTAACTTGGCCACCTTCGTTCAATCAGCACATGCAGAACCAGGTGTCCTCTCATACGTGGCTACAATCAACTCAAAGATAGAGAAGGAGTAGGACAAAAAGTAGTTAAACTATGGATCTACAAGGTGGGAGCTGATTACGAGGAGTGGGAAATGATGAGGTGGTAGTGGGGACCAACGATCCAAAAATGGAAATGTACCTTTGCTGCCAGCACACCACCTCACCCCGAAACACCATAAGGGGAAATAAAATATCGTTCCCATGCATTCATGCATTTCAGCTCCTCAAAACTCCCTCACTCAAGTCGCTCTCATAACCCAGGCCACCCACTGGAAGCAAAGATCCATCGATCTACATAGGAATTCCTACAGGATCATGCACAAGAATTCCTACAGGATATAGTCTATAGGATAGACAGAGACAATCTACAGGATAGGCAGAGAAGATTTCAAGATGGGAGATCACGAGAATTAGCCACTGCAACCATTCTAAAGAGATAGGCTCTAAAATTTCATCCCCATTTGCAATCAAATACACCAGGCATATTCTAAAATCTAGTGAATTTACCAACTGTGAGAAGTAAATTACATATACAGTCAACTCTATTTTGCTCCTGCATTTGAAAAATTGTGTCAACCCTCTCATTTTCTCCTCAATCTTCACCAGTAAGATGACATGAGGTTTCAATATGAGAGAGCCCAAAAAAAATGTGAGAATACAACAACACCCCTAGGTGCTTGAAATCTTTACAAGACACAACTGGATGGGGTTTCTCAAAAAATTCACAAGGTATGATGATGAGGTGGCTCAAACATTTTCCCACTCCCTCACTCCACATAGCAGAATCCATGCCACTGTTGTAGTGTAGGACTTCACTATAAATATCACCCCAGAACTCATCAACATGGTCACCACACTTCCCCTAGGAATCCCATGGAGAAAAGAAGACAAAGGAGACAACTAAGTGGCAAAAAGGAAATTCTTTTTAGAAGGTGAAGAACCCATTGAGGACAAAAATGGAGTAAGGAGGGATAGTCTGCCATACCCATGAAGTGAGGTAGGTTACCAACTCATCAAATACATCTCATGTGAGGGTAGATATAGTGTTGTTTATGGCTATCATTTCAGGATCCTTGAGGAATTAAGATTTGGGATAGAAACACCACCACACCAAAGACTCAACATACCCTATTTCTTGCTGCAATCGCTCATAGACTCCAGCAACAAAGTGAAGGAAGGGAATTTCCAACAATTGGCTCACCATGGGTTGATTAGGATCCTCATTGAAGATTCCCTCAAAAACCTCAGAATCCCTATAACATGGTTAGTCTTCAGAGACTTGCCAGTAGAGGATGACATTAAAGCCCTAACTTATGATGTTAGTTCTACTGTTAGTGAAGAGGAAGCAAAACATGAAGAGGAGGATATAGATCAAGATAAGGATGAGATGGATGAATAAGAAACTAACACAGAGGAACATGCTAAAGCTGAGGAAGAAGAGGGAGAAGAGGAGGATGATGATGAAGAAATCGAGGAGGAAATTAAGGAGGAAACAGATAGAGATGATGAAGATCCACAAGAGGAAGAAGACAAGCAAAATAGAGAAGAAGAAGGCAATAAAACAGAAGGGAAAGAACACAAGGAGGAGTCACCTAGGGTGTCTCCGAAGGTCACTGAGAGAGAGGCAGCAGCTACCCTCATTTCTCTTAGCAACCCAGTCAAGCAAAAAGGAAAAAGGAGGGGCAAACCCCAATATATTTTAGAACAAGAAAGAGCACAAGAATAAAACAGGGGAAGCCACAAACGTAAAAAAAAATACATATTGAGATTGAATATTCCCCTACACAAAAAGACAATATTATTTCCCCTAAGTCACCTATCACCTATGTAAGGAGGCCTACTACTAGATCAACTTTCTCAAGGGGTAAGGAAATCCTATAGGATCCACAAGAAAACCTACAGGAAGTAAAAACAATCCTATAGTATACTCTATTGAAACTACATGAGGCACACAAATTGGAAAGCAAGGTAGGGAAGCAACAAGAAGCTAAAGAGGAAGTCCTAGAGACAAAGGAACCCAGCCCCCAACCTAACATGGACTCCTGTTACCGGTTTATTGAAGGAGGCAGGGTAATACCTTAAAAATTTGCCATACCACTGTTCTTCAAGATTGATAAGGAGAGGGCCAGTACCCACTAATGGATGTAGATCACCAAATCAAAGGGGGTGGAAGACATTGGGCACATGGAAGAGAAACTCAAAGAAATGGGCAAAGAGCTAAGTGGCTTAAGGGACAGAGAAGCTATAATGAGAAGTCAGCTTGAGAGATAAAATGCATGGCTGAGGGGACAGCTGTAGGAAAGAGAGAACCAACTAGCATGTATGGCCGGCCTCTCCTTGGAGGCAATCTAGTGTAGAATGCCAACTAAAATCCTATGCTCTTTTCCTCAAAAAACAATGGCTACAGTTTCAGATTAAGACACTAGCACAGAGGGGAACCATGCCATTGGACTACGGGTAGTTTATTGATATTTGTGATCAAAGTACACTAGAGGATAGGGCCAAAATGGCTAAGTTCTATTTTAACAACATGGCCCTCATAGACATGAAAGTTTAGGACCCTAATGCCAAGCTACGGGACCTACAATTAATGGCTTTAGCTTCATGGATGAACCATGAGGAGTCAAGAGCTGCAAAGATGAAAATATTATTGGCTAGAGAGTAGACTGAACCTCTTTTGATCAGAGATGAACAATAAAATCCCATGGCTGTCATCAGTACCCATAATTTGATTGCAAATGATCCTTAGCTGGCATCTAGATATCTTACGACCCAGGAGAAATCAATTTCACACTTTAAGGAAATGTTTAGGCTGTTAGGAGATGATAATATACATGCTTGCCTAAGGAGATGGAACACATTGCCACACATCTTGAAGATAAGAGAATATCACTCCTCTTAAAGGTTAGGAGAGGCAATCAACAGGACACCTATTTATAAGAAATCTATGAAAAGGTTGAAGGTCAATTTGATAGGCCTAAAACTTAGTCCACCAATACTCTTAGGGATGCTAGAAGGGAGAAAAGAAGAAGAAGAAAAGAGGTAGTGGGAAGAAGTAGAAAAGAAAGCAGGGTTCTATGAACAAGAAGAGGAGACCACAACAGAGGCATGGGATGTCAGAGAGGCTACTAGAGCCATGAAGGATATGGATATTGACAAAGTTTCTCATAGGATGAGCAACACTTTTAGTAGGGGGTGATGATGAGCCTCATCATTGGGTAATTATATGGGCCTTAATTCACCACCTATCTTAGTCAAACCAACTATTCTCATAACTTATTGCATACTTTTGTTATATTTTGTTTATGAGATGAGTTAGATTTGGATATTTTGCTTTGTGGTCTAATGTGCATTTAATGTGGGATTAAAGGATTAAAGCAAGGAATTTTGGCAAATACCATGGTCAAAACTCTAATGGTACAAGCGAGAGGGATTATAGGAGGTAAATACTCCTCATTTACTACCCCTCCATTCGAATATTCCTCCATTAGCTTAGAGGGCAAACAACCAAATCATGAGAACTAGAAGGCAGCCAAGTAAGTGAAATACAAAGCACTAGTTTATCTCAAGTTTGGGAGCTGAGCCTCCGTAATTTTAAGGAAGTCGCTATAGACTTCAGATGTATAAGTAGAGAGGCCTAGGACCTCAGTAGGATTCAGATTTTGATTGTAAAACAATACTCTATTTCTGAGCTGCAAGACTTGTGATAGTTTCGGATGTAATCCATTGTTTTGGTAATAAGAATGAGTTTTGTTTTGAGCTAGCACTGAGTTAACTCAGAGGGCTGAAGCTCTTTGGTTAGGGCCCAACCCTATCAACCAATTCTCCTCTTTATTGTACATGTATGCTAGTATAGATTCATAGTTTAATTGTTCATTTTCTTAATAAATGCATTTCCATTATAGCAGTGTAGATTAGATTGGTTGTGTGATAGTTTGCTTCCATTTGTGCCTTCTTTCAAGTAGCAGGTTAGTAAGGAGCAAAAGGATCACCATAAGGTTTTCAGCAGGTGTCTCTGCCTCACTTCCTTCCTCTCGGACCATGACTTGAGGAAGGGACCCTTCAACAACACCAAAAATATAGATTTCTAGTTCTTACATGAGCTTTGGAGTTTGTCGTCTTTGATTCAGCATTTGGTTCATGTTGCAAGGAAGATTTCATTATCATCTTTTTACATTTCCATTTCTACTATAAGATCTCACTCATGCTTTCATTCCCTTCAACAACTTTCTTCATGCATAATATAGGCAATTGTTTCATGCTTTTCTAGTTTATGAAATTGTATCTTGTTGCATAGTTCTTGGAAGACACACATGTTTTAAGAAAAGAAGGTAATTCAGGAGAATGCCCAGACTTCATCACCATCAACCACCTTCCACTTCATCCACCTTAGCCATCTCTTATTCCACCATCACCCTCACTATTTTTTTATCATTTTTCATTGAAATTCCTCTAGTTACATTGAGCGAATCTAACCATTTCTTATCTTGGATATTGACTCCTGAGTGCTACTAGACCTTCTAACACCTCATTCCACTTATCATACACCTTTCCCAAGCTTCCCAACACCTCCAAAACCTCACAATTAGCTCTCGATTGTATCGTGTAGGTTTCCTGTAATTCCTATAGGATCATCTTGTAGGTTTCTAGTACATCTTGTAGGTTTTCCTGAAACGACCTGTTTTGAGGCCAAATGGATGGGAAACCTCTAGGAAGTCACACGAAGCCTCTTAGGACCCTTCCACACCATCCAACCACTCCATAAATCTTCTATCCATCCTCCATCACCTTTCATTCACCTGTCACATCCACAAGAACAATTAATTTGTATACTTGATTTTGCCTTAAAAAACAAAAAAAGTGAAAACAAATTTAGTTTAGTTTTTTTCTTACACACTAGTATGGTTTGATGCTCTTTGCTTCTACAACTTAGATAGTAGCATTTGTTTAGTTTTGATTTAGAAATTATGATTAGAATATCCTTTTAAATGGTTAATTAAGATATGGTGTGATTTAACATTACATGTTGTTTTCTTCATTACTGTAGTAGAGTAGCTCTCTTAGAGTAGATTTTCTCTTCTTCCATCAAAGAATAAAGCTTCTTCTGACTCTATAGAAGTCTTTCTTCGAACCCCTGGGGTCTCTCACTGGATGAACAATGACAATAGGTAAGATCTTCACTTTTACTTGTGCACATAGTAGTGTCACCTCCAAGTTTGTACGAACCCTGAGTTGATAAGTAAAGCTGGTATCCCAGGAGTTGCAACATCCTTGCTACAATACTGGTGCTGATCAAAGGTCTCCCCGAGTACTACAGGTTTCACCATAGGACCTTGCCTACAACTATGGGTCTATTGCGGACCCAAAAAACAAACCATTTAGGGGGTCAATAGTGCTCCAGAAGTTCAAGACCCAAAAAGATGCTAAAAATAGTAAATGTTGAAATGAACAAGGAAACATATGAAACTAACTCAGGGATCTAGGTGGAATAGATGGGTGGCCACCAATATCCACTTGGATCAATTTCACTATTCCTTAGGGGTCCCAATTGGACATTACCTTTCCATATACACATATATGCATCAGATAAAGTTGTAGGGGCAACCTTAGGACAATTGGAAGACAAATTTCCCTATGTTATATATTTCATCTGAAAGAACCTTTGTAAAGATGACCTAAACTATATAGTCACTAAAAATGAAATCTTGGTTGTGGTACACTCTTTGAACAAGTTTAAGCACTACATGACTGGATATCAAACTTTTGTCCACATTGATGATGCAACTATCAAGTATTCTATAAATAAACATGATGTTAATGCTAAGATAATGAGATGGTTGTTATTATTGCAGAAAATTTGATTTAAATATTATTGACAAACCAGGGAAAGAGAATGTAGTTGCAGATTTCTTATCAAGACTAACCTTTCCTACAGGGAATGAGGAGATGGTAGATGATTGGCTCCCAGATGAACACCTTTTTACTATATCGGTTCTAACTCCTTGGTTTTCTAATATATCCAACTACATGGTTACTGGGAGGTTCCCTCCTAATCTATCCTTCAAGGAGAAGAGAAATATTACTAGGAAAAGTGCCCCATTCATTTGGAATGGGGTAAATATTTTCAAGTTGGGGCCATATAATATTTTGATAAGATGTGTGAGGGGATAAGAGGTATTTGACATCCTCTCAGCATGCCATGATGGACCTTGTGGAGGCCACTTTGCTGTTAAGAGGGAAACCTTCAAAGTTATACAACTGGGTTGCTACTGGCCCACTCTACATCCATATGAAATAAGGTACAACACCAGGTGTGATTAGTGCCAAAGGATGGGTAAGCCTACACCTAAGGATGAAATTCTCTTACAACCCCAAGTGGCTCTAGCGCCATTTGAGAAATGGGGCATGGACTTAATTGGGCCCATTGATCCCCCAGCATGACAAAATGAGTATATCATTGTGTGCACTGATTACCTAAATGAATGGGATGAGACAAAGACAATAAAGGAAGCAATTGAGCAGAAGGTGTTTGAGTTTATGAGGGAGAACATCTTCTATAAGTTTGGTTTTCCAAGAGATTTCGTCACTAATCAAGGGACACAATTCACCTCAAATTTGATCATAGACATCATGAAGCATCACTACATCAAGAATAGGACATCCACTGCCTATCACCCTCAAGAAAATGGGAAAGTGGAGGCTAAAAACACAGACTTGGAGAACATTCTAACCAAGGTTGTTAGCAACAACAGAAAAGATTTGGCAGACAAACTTATAGAAGCCACTTGGGCTTACAATACCTCTTTGAGGACCACCACTGGATTTACCCCTTTTGAATTAGTCTATGGGAAGAAGGACCTATTTTCCATTGAATTTGAGTACAATAACCTAAGGATGGAAGCTGAGTTAGAATTGGACCTCATTGCAGCAAAGCAAGAGAGGTTGCTCCAACTCAATGGTTTAGATGAACTCAGGTTGCAATCTCTCCTGCACACTGAGTTAGTCCAGCTACAAAGGAAGATTTGGTATGAAAAGCACATTAGGGAGATAGATTTTCAAGAAGGTGATTGGGCCCTTCTATATGACTCAAGATTCAAGGATTTCAAAGAAAAATTAATGACAAGATGTTTGGGCCCCTATTTAGTGGAAAAATGTCATGAGAATGGGTATATCCAAATCAGAAAAATTGATGAGGAAGGTATCTCGTTGCTTGTTAATGGTTACATGTTGAAGTTGTACAAGAGGCCTTTGTCCAAAGAAGAGTTCATTAGTTCAATTAGAAAGGATATGAATGCGATTGGGAGTCTCACAACCCTTAGTTCACCAAGCTTCTGACAAAAAAAGAAAGGAAAAAAAAATGAAGGGCTTAGATGAAAAACTCCATGAGGCATCCAAGGCCAACTCTACGGTTGAAAACGTCTATGAGGCAACCTAAGAGAAAAAAAGATAGAAAATAAATAAGATGAAAATATCCCCATGTGAAAACCTCCTCTTAGGTGCTTGGCGAAGGCATGTAGATTGAAAACCTCTCTAGAGGTAGTTTGCATGTCTCAAAAATAAAAAATAAAAATAAAAGTAAAACACAAGGAGGAGTCCTTACATCAGTTCTACTAACATTTTTATTTTGGAGCACTCCGGATAGTCAAGGGGACAATGGTTGAAGAATAAGTTCCATAGCCCATTTATCCATTTCCCCCATCCAATTAGTACATTTCATCATCATTCATATGTGTTATAGCTCCAAATCTCACTATTATGGTTTGTGATGCTGCACTCATGGCCTAGGGCAACTCCTCCTTCCAGACCTGGTCTCAACTTTAAAAAACAGTGTTTTATTCCCTGTATGCGACATTGCCCTGAGTTAAACGCGTGTATACGCGGGTCCATATATACCCAACCCGCGTATATGTATTAAAACACTTAAAAATATATAAAAACTCCTTATTTTCGGGCGGAGATCGCGGGTTTTACCTGCTGATCACCTGTTAGTGCCCGTGGCCCAACTGTTCCCAACCAATTCCTAACTAAAAAACTACTTTGGGATTGGTATAAAAAGACATCAAAGGGAATGCCTAATGGAGGAGAGAAGAGAGAGAAAGGTTATTATACTGAGATTTTCCCCCTGACCAGGTCTGACGACCCTTGCGCCTTCTGCACTTCCCCCATTTGTACAGGAAACCCTTGTTTCCTTGTGATTTGATGTTCATCCACTAGTTATGGCATCATGGAGTGAGTATTGGAAGGAGATATGCTAGAGCTTGAGCGGACGGATCCGGAAGGAAGCTTTG